>KZ506842.1:102562-121780 GCA_002844005.1 Limosa lapponica baueri | reverse complement strand
ATTTTAACATTAATTCTTCATTAAAGTAGTTTAGTTAATTCTAAACTTCTAAATCTCCTTATCTCTTCCTCTCCTCGTTTGGGGGGAGGGGAAGGGCCATCTGTCGGTCCCGTTTCGGTGATTTCGGCTGAAACCACGACACTCTCATTGGGAGAACACATCTGAATAGGGCACTTGCAGGCAAATCGTCACAGATGGATTTCTTACTGTTTATACTGCCTTCTAAAGTGATGCCTACTCACCTCAAGTCAAGGCAGACTTGAAAGTCAGTGCTTTAAGGCTCTGGATCACTTTACCTGCTTGAAAGATCTGTTCAGGTCCTCAGGTGTACTGTAAATTTTTACAGCTCTTCATACCTGAGTGGCTGTTTCTGTCATCTTGTGGTACCATTTCCAAGAGCAGGGGTGTTGAAAAGTACCTGAAATCCAAGAGGTATGCAAAAGGACAAAAGAGCTGGGTAGTGAGGAGCAGAAGACAGGGCAAGATTGCATCTAACATGGCAATAACTTTGCCTGGACAGATGTTCAAAACAATATCCGGAAGTTACACATTATTGATGTCAAGGATAACTAAATTTTTATAAGTAAGCTAAAAAATAAAATACATGCTGAGAAAAGCTTTCCTTGATCTCTAGGGGACACAGTGCTTTGTCTCCCTGCAGGGTTTCTTTGAGGATCTCAGAGATGCTGCAGGTAGAAGATGACTCTTACTGTGCTCAGTCAGCCTAGTGTCAATGCCTATTTTGTTGTATGGATGCTAATCTGTTGTCAGGTCTGCACATTTGTCAAACCCTACTGCTTTCTGCAGGTTATACAAATAATATAGCAGAATTACAACAGAAAAGGAGATGTAGGGGACTGAAGATTTTCAAAGGAAAACCACACAGCCTTTTTGAAAAAGTCTCTGAGGAGGAATATTTTCTCCCCTCACTAAAAAAGAAAATCCTCATTAAAAGAAGAAAATGGGAGACCAGTTTTCACATGCTGCTGAACCAAAGACCTGTCAGTCTGAAAGACCCAGCCATCTCACCTGGCCATTTCTTCAGGGCTAGATGTGTGGTCCAATTCACTGTCATGGGGAAAATCAAGGAACCTGTAGCAAAAGCAGGCTCTTTTGACATGAGATCAAGGATTACTTAAGACAATGAAGCCTGAAGGAGCTCCATGGGCCCCGTCCTGCTGCAGCAGGAAGGTGGGCCAAGCTTGCCCCATGCTGTTAATTTGGATAGGCACATCAATTTCAAAGCCAGGCAAGAGATTTTGCATTTTTATATGTGGTGACTTTAAGCAGTAAATTCTTACTTCAGTGAGACCTGTGGTACTCTACCAATGTGCCAGAGTTTGGAGTACTTGTCTTTTGGGATAGAAGCAAAAGAAAAGAGATTAACCATGCCTGTTGTACAGTGTCAAACTTAATTTCAGATTAATGTAGTTCATCCAAGAAATTACAAGTGTTCAGTTCATTGTGTGTGTGTCTATCAGTAGTTCTATCAAAAAGAGTAATGAATTAAAGGAAATTTTCAACAGCCACTGAACAGAGTTTGCTTCAGTTTCATTTATTTTCCAAAAATACCTCACTGAACACTTTTTCTGGTGTGAGTCCACCTTATGGAATATGGAGCTTGAAGCAAAGATTGCAGAGACTGAATCTTACGTGCCTGCCATGTTTCAGTGGAAACTAGATGATGCTGTACCTATTCAGTTAGGGTCAAGGAGAACTCTGTGCAATGTCCTGTTGAGCTAGAAGACAGCTTTGTCTCCCCAATCTTCCATGTTTTTTTGTTAAAAGAAGCTCAGAGCCAACCACCAGAAATTCTGTCGGAAAATTCCTTAAAAAGTCTAAGTGTTCATTCAAGTAATTTCCTTTGCAGAGCTGCACAACCATATATATAGATGTGGCAAGTCAGACTAAAGGGATTGTGTGTCACTGTAACGCAGATTTGTGAAATACTCCAGCTTTAAATAAATCCTTAAAAGGACTATGTGAATTCTGGGCAAGATCCTCTTTCTTTTGGTTTTGCCGGTATATGACGTTGTGCCTAAAGTAAGAAGGACTTTAATGTGTAGATTGGATATCTATATGGTTCCTTGACATATGCCAATACATCATGCCTATTTTCAGTCTGTGAATCACTACTACACAGTGAACTGTGACCATCTTTTTTTTCAAATGCAGTCAACAACAATCAACAAGAGAAAACATCGTACCTCCTCAGTTCATGATTTCAAAAGATAAAAAGATAAACATTTGCAACAGCAAGTGAACATAGTCAGTTTCCCTATATTCCAACTTCACTCCCTCTATTTTAATTTGATAATTACAAAGATTTCATTAGATTTTTCTGGACTCAGTTATAAAAAAAAATTGCTTTTTTTTTTTTTTTCTTCTGGGGATATAACAGATCTAGATTTCTGTTTCAAAAATGCAATATCAGTATGAGAGATGTAGGTTGCTTCACAAGCTTCTTAATGGAAAATATGTGGAGGAAACATTTACTCTGTTTTTCTGATCATCCTGATCTTCAGAGGCACTCTAACATGACAGAACAGCAGGAACCAGCATCAGTAAAGGTCAAAATGCCTTTCTTAAAGAAAATCTTCCATCTTTACAACTTTTGTAGAAACAAAAGGACATGCATAATGAACAGAAGACCTGTCATCACTCTGCTGGCAGGGAAAAACAGGCTAAAGTAGGAGTCAGGATGCATGTGAAAACAAGGACTACTGAATACAGCCCAATATATTAAACTAGGAGGAGACAAGGTCCCCTTATCACAGGCTGTGTCAGCCTTGGGGGCCATCAGCTTGTAACTGCGGGAGGTTCGTGGAAATGTGAGCTCACTAAGACTTACTTGCGTGAAAGCAGCCACCCTGGTGACACAAACTGCGGTCAAAATTTCAAGCATTGTGAGTATCTAACGTACTTATTTTTGTGAGGTTAAAAAAACCAAGTCAGAAATTTGCCAGGATGATATTAAGGAAAATACTGTTTTTACCACTTCAAGACAGACAGGATCCAAGAAGGTGGAAACCAAGATGGCCTCCTCGTTTCTGATTGCTTCATTACACAACAGAGGATGATGTTCTTAGGCTGATTGTCTATTTAACTTCTAATTAATCTCAGTGAGCTAGAAACCTGTCTAAGAATTTGCTAGGATTTGGGAAGGACAAGGGGAATACCAAAACTCTTCTAATACCTTTTTGTCAAAGTCTTGAACTCACTTCCTTATTGAAAAGTAACTTTTTAAAAAAGTTAGTGTTAGGCTTGCAGAATGTATCCTGAATGAGAAGCAGAGTGGAAAATGAGCCACGTGTAATTAGCAAACCGTATATATTAGACCCATTGATCTGTAGAGACCAAAGTTTAGATCACTGTGCTTAGGATGCCTGTGCAGGGGTTTCATGGGCAGAACAGTCATGATGCCCCCTGCACCTTTGGTAGTACTGAAAATCTGTGTACAGCTGGTAAATCCTGTGCTGTGCATCTACTGAAAGAAAATAGACAAGATCTAAACATTCTGTCCTAAAAAACATAATCTCTTTTACGTAATGAATTACAAACCTTCTTCTTGAGGTTTTCTCAAAGTCCCGTTCTTTTAAGCATTATGGTCTGAAAAACAATACTGCCTTACTTGTACAGTCACTAGTTGTTCACCAGTGCCATTCATATTTCTGTGCCTATTAGAGAATTTCATCATTCACCATCACCATCACCATCATCAGATGGTGATGAGGACTAGAGAGCTGGCTAGGGATATTCACATGGGATTTACTGCGTCAGAATGTGCTGTCACCCTGACTATTTGTTTGTTTTGGCTGAGGGTGTGTGATCTCTTGTATCAGACACTGATACAACTTCAGGTTTTTGAGGTTTCTGGGTTTGCTTTTTGTTTGTTTTGGGTGGGTTTTTTTTTGATGCTGAATGGCATATTCATTTAGCCAGTGAAAATCACAGCTTCTTACATCACTAGGTCCTGTCGGTTCATGTTGACGCTTAATAGACAGGAGGTGCTCAGCATCTGCTGGGACTGGGTCTGAAGGAAGTAGAGCTCATTGCTGCAGTTTGTCTTAACTGGGATATTTTCAGTGGAGGAAACTAGCACCGGCAGGCAGACATTACCCATTTGACAAGCATATGATCGAAGCTGACATTTCTTCTCCCAAAGTGACAAGTGCATACCACAAGTCAACAGAACAAAGTTTAAGCTACTCTGCAGCACTATAGCTGAGGGTGATAGCCCTTGTACCATCCAGGCAGCTCCCCTTTCTTCTGCTTCCTGCCTCAAAATTGGGCTAATTAAGAAAGAATGACTGAAAAAGAAACTATGCCCATGTCATCTTCCTGGTCTGCAATTTGTTAAGCCAAATTTACCATCCTGCCTGACCTGTGCAATTACTGTAGTATTTTAAGAAGAAGGCGAAAAATAACCAGGCCAGAGGGGATGGGCAGGATGGGAAGCCTCCCCTGAATAGGAGATTTATTATCATTATTTTTAAATCCGGTTGGTCTGGGTGACAGTTCTGCGTGGCTTATCGGCTGTCCCACCGTTACAGGCACAGGCTGCCAGCAGGCTGCTATTGCACATGTCCATTTTAACACAAGGGGCAGATGCCATGCTGGGCCTCAAGGCAGCATATGGCAGGCAACAGCGGCAGGAGGCCGATCAAACCCTTAACATCTGCAGGCAAATGGCATTTTTTTCCCCATGTCTGGCTTTTAGTGTAGGCCTGTTCAAAAAACTGCTCTAAACAATACTTTTAATGGGTTTGGTCTCAATTCTGGATGTTGCAAGTGAAGCTCAAGCAAACCCCAGTGAAGAAGGAATTAGTCATCTTTCTGCACAAATAATGTCCAGCTATTGCCTTTTTTTTCAAAATATTAGCCTGTCTGAAGGCACAGTGTTACTTACAGTGCAGCTGAAAAGAGGGAAAACTCCTGAAATATCACAATAGGAGATGCCAGTGAATCTCAGGAATGGTTGTTTTATTGGAGAATAGCCTGGAACTGACTCCATGCCAGTGAATGGTGTGCTAGGCCTGAGGTTTAACTGAGGTTAAAGATACTGCTGTCCTAGAAGATCAGGAGCAGGACCACCCAGGGAGCACTGGTGGGATGTGCCAGGCTCTGGCGGAGATGAAGAGAGCAAGCACGGACAGGATGGGCAGACTCTCCCAGTTTCTCCCAACAGGGGGGAATTAACTTAGGAGACTGTCTTAACAAAAGAGTAAGGGTTTTATAGTACAGGAACCTGCAATCCTGTCCTCTCAGTGTTGTGCATTTGATGAAGTAACTCGATCAAGGTAGAAAAGAGGTTGGACCCCAAGGGTGCAGATGTGGTATTCCAGAGAACACAGCTCTTGTGGAGATGCAGAAGGGTAAACCAGCCCTGTCCCTGTGGAAGGCTTACAGAAAACAGCTGCAAAGGTGTTTGTCAGGAGGGGGCCGCTCTGCGAGGGGAGGGGAGCTGGATCTGAGGGTGGCACCATCCTGCGGTGCCCTTCCCAGCAAGGACCCATTCTGGTGGCCAAGCCAGGAGGGCACGGCAGGCCCAGTGACATCAGCCTGGGCCAATCAGGGTCCAGCAGCCTCCAGGCAAGCCCGTAGAGTTGGGGTAGGTTCAAGCCCAGAAGTCAAGTCAGTATGTGATGGTACACATAACAAGGCATGGGCAGGGCTGTGACACATCTCGAGCAAAGAGCTCCAGAGAGAGGGAAGACATGCCTGGTGGAGGCTTCTCTTCAAACAGCTCTTTTCAAGGCTGCACAGCAACACTACAACTGATCTGGCCTTAGGATGATGGCAGGCAGTGGGTGTGCACACGGGGTCCTGACACACTGTAGCTCCAACAATATTAAAGTATTTACTTTCCTTTGATGCAGCCAGAGCAAAGTGTTCAAGTAGTATTAACCTAAGGGCTTTGTCACCATGAACAGGTCTTGTGGTGGATGAAAATGGTCACCTATACCTAGAGGATGCCAAGGTTAAATAGGAGGAAAAGGAAGATCCCTTCTTGCAGTCAGGCTGATATAAAAAGAAATAAGTGTTGTGGAGAGTGAAGCCTTCCTCTCTTCCTGTCTCATCACGGTCGAGAAGGGTATATGCAGAAGAACACTTTTTCACGAGCACTCAGAGTGCTCTGTGTCATGCTTTCTCTTAAGTGAATGAATACAAACAACAGAAGCAGAGCCAACCTTAACCATTTAGAAATCCAGCTGGTAGTTCCCCCCCCAAAATATGGTGGGGTCACTTTGCAACAGATATGACTCTCATTTCACTGGAAGATACATCATAATGATTTTTTCAAAAACATAGTTAAAAGAGGGGTAGAACTGACTGGTGCAAAAGAAATTGGGAGAAGTTCTGGTCCCACTTATTTCACCAGGGTTGAGACTTCCCAGCATTGCTATCCCCTATTTCCTAAAAGTGTCTACTACTTTATGCTATTTCCTCTTCCTGCTGGGGAAAAGGGACCAGGTATTCCCACACAATTGCTAATTATACATTTTTAGCTCTGAATGCAATTTTGACATGCTTTAGAATTTGACATATAATTAATTGGAAAGATATCAAAGCAGATAATCAGAAAAAAGTGAGGTCTAGTATTTTTTTAATGGAGGAGGAGGGAAGACAAAATTTATTGTTCCACACAGGGTGATTAACACTAAGTTGTTGGAGAAAGAAAAGGGAGGGCTGAAGGGAAGGAAAGCAGACTCATACCAAAAATGTGTTTCCTGTCTATGCTTTTAATGTCCTCTTTTTCTTTCTCTTGGTATAAATTCCTTAGTAAAACATTTTTTCCACGTATCATGATACTTTTTTTTGACATTTTTCTTATTTACGACTACAGTTCAACACAGGCATCTTTTGCCCTGTCAGTCTTATCTCCTATGAAAGACAGCACATATTCAAAAAGTAATAAAAAACCAGGCATCTTTTCTGTCTTACCCAATGATAGTCCGCATACATACGTGCGGGTGTGCACGTACGGATTGTGTACACACGCACATAGGCAGGAACGGCTGTCTCACCAGTTTTCTCAGGACTGGATGGTCCTGGTCCAGGATCTGAGCTGTTCTTTTCCGTTATGTGGCGCATCAAAAATTATTTCTCCTGCCAAACTCTTCCAACTGAAAAATTACTTTTACATATGCTACTGTTGCTTCAAATGTGCAGGCAATTCCTTTGTGTGGGTGTACTTCAATTATATCGACATAAGAGCATAAAGGGGACTATGTTTTCTTTTGCATCTCGATTTTTAAGTCAGTGGGGGGGATGCAAAGAGGTCACCTTAGGAGCAGAGTTATCATGTAGGCTGGTTAAAATACTTGATGGTGTAAGGTATTTTTATCAATTGTGTCTTCTTGCCCGATATGAAGGCATTGAAAAGGAATATACAGTAAAGACACAAAGATTTAGGTCTCCTATGTGAATGTGTAACTCTAAAGGTTTTCTCCATATTTGTGTCCCTCCTCTATGCTCACAGAAATTGGTGGGTGGCTCCTGTTGTATTCAGTGAGTGCTGGGCTGGCACAGAAGGGCCCTTACTCCTATGGGGGCCCTTATCTCCAGCAGGTAATGCAATGAGCTCTTGTGCTGATCATGGAAGAAGTGAGACTTGGCAATGATCATAGCTGAGATCCCATCTTCTATGTCAGAACTGGTGTGCTTGTTCTGCAGAGAGGATGGCAGCGTGAAGGACAAGAGTGTACTATGAGAGCAGACAAAACACCTAACAAGTTCTGTACCTTTTGAGAGAGGGGTGAGATGGTATGCATATGAACTAAAGAAGGAAAACTCTCCTCCCTTAAAGAAGGAAAAAATACTTCCCCTCAAAATACAATACTGAGTTGATTCTTCCCCAGAGGAGAATCTTCCACCTCTGTAATTGCATACAGATGTCCTCTTGTATTTTCAGTATTGGCACTTCGTGTGCCCTGCCACAAACTCCTATTTACAGTCTGTGTTGTCACATACAGCAGATACAGCAAAACCATATGCCAGTTAAATATGTTTTATTGTTTCTTTTCCTCCTGTCGGCTTTCAGACCTCTGGAGTAGTCTGGAAAGGAGTGTTCTCCCTTTCAAGCATTAACCACCTTTCTTACATGAAGGAATAAACTTGAGGTTAGAGAAGCAGCTGAGGATTAACTGAGGATTTTAGCTAACAACATATCAAATTTACAAGCAGAGAAACCTATTCAAATTTCTCCATGTGGTGTTATGCTGTAGTTACTGGCTAGTCTGTGTCAGAGGCTGTAGGTGGTGTAAGAGGAGTTTATATTTGAGACCAGGCAAGCTAACATGCATTGCATCATCAAAGGAAAGGTAGTGAGTCTTTTCTCTGCGTGTCTTTTATCTTTCATCACAATCTCTGCCAAGCTGTTTCTCCTGGAAATGCTATGGGTTCATCATTCTGACTGAAGGTTGCTACTTTGATATGTTTCAGTCCTGGTGCAAGAGTGGCATGCTGCACCCTACACAGTCCTTGCAACTTTTCAGTGTATGGTTCCTCAATATTAGCAATCAGTGCTGAAGTATGTAGGTGGAATATTTAAATAAGACAACCTCACGAGCAATAAAGAACTTGAAAGGTGTTCTTTGCATATGTGTTAAGGCCAGGAAGTGACTGTACCTGTAGGATAAGAGGTTAAACCTTTATTTCTAAATCACCTACATATAGCACCCCACCAAGGAGGACAGTGTTAACAGTGTACAGACAGAGACTGGTGAGCTGCTGAGACGAACGACAAGTCTCCTGTACGTTTTCAGGTATTGGATATATGTGGGAAATGTTTGTTCACTTTCAAAGAAACTTCCTAGAGATTCTTCTCTATTCCACAGTGATGTTACAGAAGACAATAACTTAGTTTAAAACCAGCACTCTGAAAGCCTTTCCTCCAAAATTCTTTCAAGTCAGTGGGACAATTTCCGCTGACCACAAGCTGAAGACCTTGATAGGATCTCAGTTTTCACTGAGTTGTTTTAGACTTTGACGTTATAAAAAGATACATTTGGAAACAGATAAACACATAAATATTTGCAATTACTTTTTTGTGTGTGTTCCTGTGCTGGTTTTAAATAACTAAATAAATTTCAGTGGGGATGAAAATAAGGACAAAACTCAGGCAGACACTCATTTAACCTCATTCAAAATTTTCTTCAACTAACTTAATGCAATGACAGAGGAATTATTTGAATTGGAGTTTTATGTTAAATACCATTCAAGTGACTAAAGGAATGGTTATTTAAGGAAGAGATACTTATAGGTCTTATTTGTTACCTTAAGCTATTGATGGAGGTATCTAATCACACCACTTTGTAGAAGTCACGTCTTCATAGTTTTTGAAAATATGACCTGAAAGAGTCTAAACTTGATCTCAAAACAACCAATTTAGTCCAATTATGAAGAGGGTGAATAAAAAGCTGTGCTTGGAAACAATAACTAAAAGTAATTTCTTTTTTATTTTGGGAAAGCAACTGTTGCGCAGTTTCAGCACATCTGTGCCATAAATAATTCTGAAGAAATCTCTCCCAATTCTTTAGGGTTTTGTAATTCATATATTCATAGTTCTAAAGCCAGAGAGACCACTAACTCATGCAGCCAGTCCTACATTATAAAGTCCAGGGAATTCCGTGCAGTTGCTCTTACAGCAAGTCCAATAACACACGCTGCGGTCTTAAGCCTACCTCTGGAACAGTATCCTGACTTGCCTGGCCAACTCTAGAAGATGGACAACATGACAACATGCCCTTTTCATGACTAGTTCATGCTGTGATTAATCTCCTGCAGTGTTTAATACATATATCTTATTTCTAATTTTAATGTGTCTTCCTCAATTTGGCAGCTCTCAGTTTTAATTCCCTGGAAGGCAGTACACCCCCAAAATGCACATGGTTTTAGGAAGAGAAGATGACTGTGACCTCTGCAGAACCATCAGTAAATCACAATCCCCACTGAAAAATACTAAGGCTTTTTAATGAGTGACAAGGGATTTGTTGATGTGTCTATACATTTAAGTTTTATGTGACTGACCCTTCATCTAAATTCCTGGTCAGTTCCAAGCACTGGCTTTTTCAAATCTATGTTTTAGAGTGCTGGAAAAGAGATATGATTCATGTGTTATTTGTACTATTGTTCACTGTATAGTTGGGTACTGGGGTGAAGATGAGGTCTCTGCTTCACAGGGCATTCATGTAAATCAAAATGTTATGATTAAAAATGGATAACACTGAGAAACTGAAATAACACACTCATTGGAACTTGCTGCTAGACAGAGGAAAGAAAACCAAATTATGGTACCATCCATTTCATCTTTCTGGCAGGCAGGAGAAAGGAAGCTTTTCAGGAATCCTAAGGTGTCCATACAAAAGCAGAGGTCTACTTCTCTCAAAATTAAGTTCCTTCATTGAATCATTAGTCCTCGTTGCATCTAATTAATTGTCAGAAAAGGACTCCTGTGAGTACATGGTCAGTAGACATAGTTACTAGGGGAAAGTTATGGTGCAAATACAGCACGATCAGCCACAGTTCTTTGGGTGCAGGGATTTGTGATCCCACTAGGGAGAGCTCATGCACTGTGTTCTTCTCACTGCAAACAACTGTTGCAATATGGTCCTGTCTTTTCCTTTTTCTGTACCGCCCCTCAGGACTATAGCAGATATATGACACCTGAAGCATGTACATATAATATTTAAAAAGGTAGAATACAGCAGGAAATACCTAGGATGTTTCTGCCTATACCCTTCTTGTAAGCAGGTTTTCCACATTGCTTCTGGGGTGTAAGATTTGATAACAAAACCAAACCAGAGACTTCAGCTGTTGTGCACATTTTGGTTTTCCCATAGGTCATGAAGTACAGATCACCACCCCACTCATCTCTCTTACTTGCATACATGGCTTGTATTTGGAATCAATCTTTCTGTACCTTGGTTTCTTATCTATAAAATTGGAATAATGATACTTTTTGCACCTGCCTTCACTAGCTGGTTGGCACAGCCTTCAAAGCAGGGGCCAGATGTGCCCTCACTTTCAATTGCAGCCCTCTGTTTTTACTGTACTCTGAATAAGACATTATCTGAAGCATATCCCCAGCATAAAAAGGAAATACTAATGATTGTTTGGGGAAGATGTTGATTCTGTATAGTCAGGTTGGGCAGAACAGAAGAGAGTGGGATCATTTTCTAATCTTGGAAAGTTGGCTTGCATGAAAGTACAATTTCCATCTGGGAGCTGATACTGATATTTCTAACACAAGCACTTCTATAGCAAGCTTCTCTTCACTAAGCAGCTGTAAGGGCTACTATAAACCACCAGAGGTTGCTATTACCAAATTAAAAAAAACACACCACCAAACACTCAGATCCATTACAGGACAAATAGGTTTTCCTCCTTCCCACACGTATTCATGTCTGCCTTCCAGTTTCTTGCCCCAGTCCTCCTCAAGCCAGACCAATTTGGAAGGAAGAAAAGGAAGAGTTTGCTGCTCTCTGTTCATATTCGTCATAAAGGTTTAGGTTGGGGGGAGGGTGGGGTGGGTGGTAAGAGTCCTTATGCACCTGGAGGATTTGGAAACACAAGTCTCCATCTTCTTATTGTCTCACTGTGTCAGCCACACTTACTTGCAGTCCAGCCATGCTTCCCTGACTACTTGTACTCAACTGCCAGCAGTAAGGGCCAGATTCAGCAACATCCTCGCTAACAGAAGTGAGGTTAGGCCACCAACAGAAACCCGAGAAAGCCTTGCAATTACGAATCAAATAGCCAACAAATGGTGTTTTTCAGAAAGCAGAAAGGGAAAAGACCTAGTGCAATGCATCTAGGGAAGTTATTCCCTTGTCAAAGTGGAATATTAATTATTTGAAGTCCTCCTGAGTTCTTACTGTGGAAAATCTGAAACCTACCAGTATCTCTTTTAACATCTTCTTATGGCTTCCTAGTATCAAATCCTGAGGCACTATCATAACTCTACTGGATGTAAAACCTTACTTAAATTATGTGTCATCAATTACTACCAGCTCCTAATGAATTGCTGTAGTTCCTCTGGCTTGTTTGCACTTACCAAATGTCTTTGACAATATATTTTTTGTTCCAAAGACACGTGGTTCTGCATTAGATAAGGGTGACAACTCATCCTAGCACAATTAGTCAGAAGTATGCTTGCTCAGACTTACAGATGTTACTCTGCATTATTTTTGCTCTTTATTGACTTGGCCACGCTTTAAAGTGGGTAGACAACCAGATTACATTTAGACATGTCCACTTGAATTTCCTTTCCTCCTTTCTCTTTACCAGGCTGTTTTTCTGATCTTCTCAAGATCTCATGGTCTGGATTTCAAGGGCAGAAGGGGAGGAAGGAGGATGGGGAACTTCTTGTTTTTAAGGCTTCATCATTTTTATATACTGCATAAAAAATAGCTTATTTTCACACACAAATCTAGTGCCCACACCTAAAAGAGAAAGCACCTCCTTAAAAGAAAATGCAAGCAGAAAACAAATTCCAAAAAGTTTACAGACAGAAGCAAAGCACCTTGTAGGTAGCCAGTGGAAAGAAGAGGAAATAAGTAGAAAAGGCTAACAGACAGGCCCAAACATTTTGCATATGTTGTTTGATTGTGTTTGGAAGGCATTTCTGTTAAAAAGAAAAGGAAGAGGCATTCCACAAAGTGGAGAAATGGTAATGGTTTGCAGTGGTAATGGAACACAAAAGTCTTGCTCAGGCTTAAGTGAGTCTGTTCCCATTGTATCTCAGAGAACAGGTTCCAGCCCTGTGTTGAAAAAAATACAGCCAAGAGGGAGAAAGTCTTTGCTTAAAGGCCTCCTATTTGTGCAAGGAAAAGATTATTTTAAAATTCAGAGTTACCCATGGGCTAAGAAATGGAATTCTGCTTTAGAGTCTTCTACATATCTAAAAAGACTATATGTTCCTAAATATTACATGTAACTGAGCAGGGAGCCAATGTAACACCAAGCCCTAGAAATCTGTCCTAGATGGCAGAGCAGCTGAAGACGAGAAGTAATCGGGACAGCTCACAGATGGGATATGGCTCACACCACCTGAGCAGCATTGCCTTGATATGGGCTTTGCTGCCCTGCAGGACTGCTGACATTATACCAGAGCTTGATTATCTTCATCTGCAAGTAAGACCTACTCCAGGAGGCAGGAAAAGTCTATCTGGCCTTGCAGGTATCCCCTCAGAAAAAAAACAGGACTGTAAAATAGCTACTGGTGTTTCAGCCATTAAGTACCAGATATTACTCTGACTTGTTGTTGGGCTTACAGTCCCTTTAAGAAAATATTTTAATAGTATTTTGATAATTTTTTGGGGATTCCTTTGTTTTGCTGGTTTTGGTTGTCTATTTTTTGTTTTGGGTTTGTTGTTTATTTCCCCTGAAGTGGAGAAAATTACCTTCTTGAATGTCTGAAAAGTTAGTTCAATCTTTCCCAAGAAAGGGAAGGTGCATGCTTGAGGCACTCACTTTGTGAGTGACCCACTTTGAATTTGAACTGAGTCCTTGCAGTTCCTGATTAAGCCCTGGAAAAGGGGTTGCATACAGAGGGAGAGAGAGTGCACATCCTTGGTAAGGAAAGAAGATTACTGAGATTCACCTCTGCTTCTTAGAGGAAAAAGATCTTTTAATCATTAAAAAGTGAAGATCTCTGTATCCTTCACCCCCCTCAGTTTATCTTGGGCAGCCTTGTACAGAGATAAGGCTATCGACCCTGACACACAAAACAATGTCTATTTTAATGTTCTGGCCATGGATTGTACCACAGAGCTTTCCAACAGCACTGCGGCCGGATCAGAATGAACGAATACCACAGGAGGAAGTTTTCAAACACAGCCATCATATGTATTCTATCAGTCAACAGAGCTAAGATCCCAATGCCTTAAGAAACGCTTTTCTCTTAAAACTCCTACCACTTAGGTGCTTGGAAAACTCTCTTTTCCTGGTGCGTGGCAGACATTTTCGAAGTAGGTCAGCCATGTGGTGGGGAGAACTTACTGATGCTCTCTCTACTTACAGGAATGAAAATGAATTGCTTGAGTCTCTCACTTTATGGAGGTGATATGCGCTGAGGATTTGGAGAAAAATAAAAACAGGTTTCATGACTGATAGACTTTATTATACTTTATTTTGTTTTGCTTACTGTGAACCATGGAAGCCTTAGTTAGACAGAACAAATTTTCTCTATTTCAAAACAAAGCAGCTCTGATAAGTGCAAGTTTCCTCACACTGATCAGTCCAGATGACTCCCCTCAGTGGTGCAAAGTTAGTCCAGGCTCTTTCAGTCTTGAGCACAATACAACTGTCATAATGTTTTTCAAGAGGCACTTCTGACAGCAGCTGACCTCACATGATGAATTATTTTCACATAACTGTGTAAATCATAATGATTTTAAACTTCCAATAAACAGTAGGAAGCATGTGTATCAGAGCCAAAGAGGGAAACATCTCTAATGTTCATCACAGCCTGTCTTAAGGAGGAAGTTCTTAGGTGCCTATCTATATTTTAACATGCCTGGACTTGAGTCGTAATTAAACGCAATAGTTACATACAGAACTGGGATCTAAGAGGTAAGGGGAACCTCCAGGATGTGGTGTCAATGGCAGACTGCACCGAAGCTCTTGTAGCAGTCATGCTCTGTGTGAGAAGAGGGGCCATCTCCACAGATCTTATGAAGCTGGGGAAGATCAGCAAGTCTTCCTCTTTCTCTTTTACCCCTTTCTGAAGAAATGCTCAGAAGGAGGTGTGGTGAGGCACTCAGGAAAGGTGCAATGACATATGCAGCCTTATGAGATTTTGATCTTAAAATCATCACAAATTTACTATCCAGCATAAAGCTCAGATACGGCTTTTTGGTCTCTTTGTGTATTCCTTGAAATCTTTACATGATTGCACAAGCCCTTATATTATTAGCAGTTATTTTTATAGAGTCAATTTGCAAAAATTTTATGAACAATTGGATCCAAAGAATTTAAAATCTTCCTGTGATGGTCTGTGTAATTCCACTTTATTCAAAATACAGCTAACAAATCACCGTGTTTTGCTGAATATGGACATTGTAAACTACTAAATGTGAATGTTAGTTTGTATTATTAGGAAAAAAAGTAGCATATGTGTTCTACAAATGTGCAATGGAGATAACACGAATAAGCTTTACTTTTTTTCCCCCTCACTGTATGTGCTGCTTCACAACGCATGAAAAGGTGCTGCAGGCGTAGATCTAAGAGCACAGTTTGGAAGAAAGAAATAGCAAATCTCTGAAGGTAAAGCCAAACAAAAGCAATGGAATGAAAGCTGGCAAAACCAACAGAACTGAAGCAAATAAAGAGCTGGAAGAGATTAACTCAGCTGCTGGTTCATGCGGATGGTGTGCAGTGTTCAGGCTAATGTTCAGTGGTTTCTCAGGTGCTGCCTTTGCTTCCCACAAGAGCCCAAGATCTCTGTCCGTTCTCATCACAGGCCACTTTACTCCAAAGAGCTATTAACTCTGCACGTCTGCGGAGGGGAAGCTGCCATTCATGCAGGCCATGGGAATACTTTTCTCAGCAGAGCACACTGGGCTCTCATGTGTGAGCAGTAGAGTTTGTCTTGATTAGCCCTCTGCTTGCAAAGGTTTCAATGGCCTGCTTTGCCATAATCCCCATAAAATAATGCAGGCCGAGGAAGAGCCATTAATTTTAATTAGTAACTCAGCCTATTGACTTCAAAGAGAATTTAGAGATAGAATTCAAATTTGAAAAATACAAGTGAAAATATCACTACTTCTTAAATAAAAACAGTGCAAAGAACTAAAGAGAAATGCTCCTGCAGAGTGACCTCCAAGAAGCCATTTATGCCTTTAATCAGTAATGAGGGAATACTGCTACCGAATCCCTTACCAGCACCAGAAGATTTGCAAAGAAAGGTTTAACAGTGTAAAACATATCAAACTTGTTTTCATATAACATTTTTTTAATTCAGAATATCAGGCAGAAGAATAGTGTTCAGCATTGTGATGAGGGACTGGTTTTAAGTATCTCAAATATCATCCTTTGCAACTTGGCAAACAAACATAAGATTTTAGAGTCTTCCAGGACTCTTTTCTAAATCAGATTATGGTTTGTTCCCAGAAGGCAGAAAATACTAAATGGCATCGCATTTCTGTTCTTTCCCAAGCAGAATATATGTATTTGATAACAGGAATCTGTGCAAAAGGGGTAAAGCTCTAAGCAGAAAAAACATCATTGGTTTTGGAAATACTAGTATTGAGGACATTTTGTCAAGAAACTCCTCCAGCTTTTGTTAATCACACTCAGCAAATGGTTTAGATATGCTTATACCAAAGTACTTATCTGGGAACATTTGCTGCCTATTAAGGATTTTCTAGGCACTGAGTAGAGCAAAGTTCCAATGTTTTCCTGGTTGTTTCCTCATTTCCCAGATATTTATGCTGTGCTTACAGAGCAAAATGGCATTTTTGTCTTGGCTCTGTAGAACAGAATCAGATGATAAATTATTTAGAGTAAATGTTTTAATGCTTTTCAATATCAGCTGTGTAACAGATACTCATACTGCTTCTCACCCTGCACCTCCTTCCCCAATACAGAGATGTGGAGAAAGATCACCATTAAAAACAAACAAAAATACCCCCAAAACTGAACCAAAAGGGCTCTAAGAGAACCCCACCACTCTGCTTGAATTTCTCCTTTCTTAATATCATGACCTAATTCCTAGAAAAATACTTCCATTGCAAGCTAGTATATAGTGTGCATGTTAATTAATTGCATATCCAGATTTTAAAAGCATAAATCTTAAATAGAGTTTAAATTCTTCACACTGCCAAGTCCTTTTGCCTCGTCTGGCTATAGATATTTACATACATGCTTCACTGTTTCACTTCAAAGGCTGAGGATAGCCTGAACAGGCTACACAGAGATGACCAAGGGAAAATCAAGCAGAAATTTAGAGAGAAAGTGGTAGGTCTAGGGTCATAAGGTATGTCTGTGGCAGGAATAAAATTAGAAGCCAAAGCACCTGTGTTCAGATCACTGACCACCAGTCCTATGTGCCACTTCAGTTACAAAACTTCTTCTTGGTTGCTAGGATCTGGTCTCAAGATGAAGACATGTGGGATCCGAACTTCTGAAGTCTGAGGAAACTTCTGAGTTTCCTCGTCTGAAGTGAGGAAATGTTGCTCCCCCAGAGACTGACTGACAAATAAACACACAACCTAGAAACATAATGATCAGTCAATAAACATCAGCAAATAAACCATATCAAGTAAGACATTGTGATGTCTTATTGTGATATAATTAGGGATTTTCCTGCATGTAAACTTAATGGTAAATGTAATTGCGAAAGATCTATCACTATGAAAAAGAAATGATGGATTGCTTCTATTATATGAAAGAGAAATAGTTTTCCATTTAAATAGTTATCTGCCATCCACAACCTCTCCTTCTGCCTTTGTTTCCACACCTGTGAATTGGTGATTTTGCGTACTTCCCTTTATTCAAGCACAGAGTCTTACATAACAGTAAACTGTTTTGCTAAGGTTAATACTCTGCTCTATTTGATATGATTTGAGTTTTAAAGTTCTTTATGTTATGGTTTACCTAGCATTTTGAAACTAACATGAAATAAAGCTTAGGGTTGTGAAATTTAGAGGTGCTAAAATCAAGCTGTGTTGTTTTAAGTTGTCCCCATAGTTATTAATTTCTAAATGTGCTTTTTTGCTCAGACTTTATTCCTGACAGTAGGAGTTCCCTTGAGTAACATCTGATAAATTTGTGTGAAAACAAACATGTTGACAAAAGAATATACTCACACGTCTAAGGATTTTTCATGTGAGCAATGGTTTGCAGTACTGAGGTTCTAAACGTGGGAACTTGGGGTTTGGCCCATGTTTTCTCACACTTTGAGTGAATTCAGTTGGAATACACTGTAAGTGAACAGAACTGGCATTTCATGTGATACAGATTTCTGGTATTGCTGTGGGTGGTGAGGCAAATACCATTCCTGAAGGAATCTTTATGCCAAACAACCCGTAAAATTTCTCCGGAAGAAAATTCATAGGTAAACCTCTGCTTAAGGGTCACATTAAGTTAAAGGTTAGCACTTTTATAATTGCTTTGCACTGCTACTCTACAATTAGTCTCTCAAGAATTGTGTAGAGAAGAAACACAAAACCAGTCTGGTATAATCCCAACCAAAAATTATTTATGATTATTTTGAAAATAAGCCAACAGGTTACTGACTCCTGGTACACCTACTCTTGCTCCCCACACTAAAACCAAACATGTGCAATAAGAGAGCATCCAAAGTGAAAGAAAAATATTATCATGTGTCCCCGACTGCTTACTTTTTCTGTCAACAACAACTGGGAAGCTTAGATGATATCGTAAGAAGTCTGGAGCACCTTAACAGAAGGATATAGAAGAAAAGGCACAGGCAGATCATTGTTGGCTCTAACATGACCTGGAGTGAGGAGCAGCATGTAATTGCACTGCCCTGAAAAGAAATTATCTCTGTGGCTATTTCCTTCTCTGCAGCTGCTCAGATGAGTTTTGCCAGCAGGCAGGGATGGGAAGGATGAAGGCTCAAGCTCCCTTCCCTGTCTACTTTGCTCCTCTGTCAGGAAGGCCTGTTACCCATGGAGAGGAAGAAATCTCCGCTACTCACAATGCAGAGTGCTCATACTTCATGTAGTGCCTGCTAATTAACTCCAATGAAATTACTTCACCAGCTATTATTACATGAGTGTTTCATTTACATAAAGACACTTGTTATATTGTCATGGTTTTCTACTGCTCTGGATCTTTCAGATCGCACTGTTGAAATTCAAAGTCCCCTCTTACCTGTTGTTTTTCATTCTTTAAACTTCATCCTCTGGTGAATATGTAAGAGTCACAGTTTATACTTTAAGTAAAAAAAAAGAAAAAGTTTCTTACTTGCCAGATTATGTAGAAAAGCAAGAACACATAACATGATGCATCTTGCAGCTTCAGAAATCAAGGCAAACACAAAAATTTCAAGCCACACTTCAAAACCATGCTTGTTTCCAGAAATGTCAGGAAACAGCCACTCTAATACATATCTGAATATTTTGTGGGTTGTAATAGAGGTGACATACCAGTATTTCTGATTACCCCAGACCACTTTGCATCAGAAAGATTGCAGGACAGAAGAAAGGTGAGGTGTTTATTAGCTTGAGACAAAATGTTTTGTTTTTT
>KZ506842.1:79174-102527 GCA_002844005.1 Limosa lapponica baueri | reverse complement strand
TTTTTTTTTTTTAGATGAAGATGCAAAATAATGAAATATTGAAACCTCAGTAAAATCAGAAGAATGTTCACCTGGATTTTATGAACATTAACCAAACACAGCTTATGATTATCTATTTGGCCCATACTAGGCGGTGGTGAAAGTCTTTGAATTTCTGTGTAGCTTCTGGCATTCACATGAAGATTGCCACAAGCTCACAACAGGTCTTTATCAAAGTTGGAAAGGTTGCTTTCCTCTCCAGGAATGTGGTTGTAAACAGTTGCCAGGGGAGAGAGAGAGATTCAGCTGTCATGCCACTTTGACGTTTTGTGTGTTCAAATCCAAAGTTACAAGCACATCACAGGAGGCTGCTGAACACCCCCTGAGCTGAGAACTGAATGGGAATCTCTGCTATGCATCAGCTGCGATCCTGAAATGAACCCAGTTGCAGCCTGAGCTCACAGCACCAGAAAAACAGTCAGACTACCACAACCAATTTCCTTCATTCTTAATTTTTTTTTTGTTGACAGCACCCAACTTTCTTTTCTGTGTGATCCCTTCTTTATTTGGTGATTCAGAGCCTTAGCTGATAACAGCTGAAAGTGTGGCATGTTAATGTATGCATTTTGGATTTCTCTTTAAACAACACAGAGTTTATTCTGCTTTAAGCACCTTCCTAACATAACCACATTATGATTCCTATAGTTTTTCAGTGCTCTGAAATCTTTGCTTCTTGCCCCAGAGCATAAGGTAAATGGCTTCAATAAACTCATTGTCGCTCATAAACATCATCTTTCTCCTCCAGAGCCACAACTTGCCCAACAGTTTTTCACTCAGATCTCAAACACACAAATTGTTCAGCAGCAGTCAATTAAATACCATGGTAACCTGCTGCTTTTAATTATCCTTCTCTGTGCCGTAACAGCTGCGAAACACAGAATGACAAGCCAAACATAATTTAAATACTGTGGTGTGCTCCAGATGTGGCAGTGCTTTGCCAGGTGTTTATTTTTAATGTATAACATGACATTTTACCCCATTAACTCATCTTTTGCTCTAGAAAAACCTCACTAAAAATGTAGATCTCCTGCCACAAATGCTTTAATATAGTCACAACTGTGACCATGATTCTTTCAGTTTTGGTAACTGAGGGGACAGCTTTTTTACTTCCCCTCTGGGGCTGAATATTAATTATGGACATTATTGCTACTATTTTGAACCAAGGCCACACCACACATAACCTGATCCAAAAGCAGCTGAAGTGCAGGAAAGATTTTATGGTGTTGCTGTTGTTGATACCTGTGAGGTGCTGATCTAGCCTTAAGCTAGCCACACGTCAGATTATACCTATGCAGTGCACTTGCATACACTTACCCCACAATTCACTGATGCTAACAAAACTGGGCTTCGTCTTTTTTTAATAACTGTTGCACAGCCTCTAAAAAATTCTACTTTTTTTTTTTTAAACTGGTATTTTGAGACCCTCTTTCTAAAGGCAATAAGAGCAAGTTGTCAGGTTTACTATGTTATAATGTACTTTCTTACACCTGAACTTGGAACTCCTGATGCACGTTAAGATATGGTGATCCAGTATTTAAAAAACCACCAAACCTCCAAAGTCTGTCCTTTAAAATATTCTGTAAAAAAAGGGAAATATGGTGGCTTGGACCGCAGAACAATAAAGAATAAGGGACAGTCATTCTTTGCATTATGTTATCTTTGCCTTTCTTGCCTGAAATAATAGACTTTTCATGATACTGGTAGAAAGTGGCCTTCTCATGAACACAGGGTTAAAATGAGGAAAGTGGTCATTCCTAGCAATTATTAATAGGGCCAAACAGCCTATACAAAGATTACCAGCAAGCTATGTTCTGAGAGCCTTTTTTGTAGTACATACATCTATAAAACAAAGTGGTGATTGTCTTTTTTTTTTTTTAAAAACATTTTGCATACAAGTGTAAAGATTCTTTGCCTTGCTGCCATTTAATCTTCTAAAGAGATGAAATGCTGACCTTAAGGGCCTTCTGAACACAAAAGATCTGCTGCAGCCACTCATGGGTTCCTGAGAATAATAGAAGGAAATCAAAATGGGTCTTAGAGGATCTGTAGCTATGTTTTCTACAGAGCAGGATGGATCCTGAACACTTCTTATAAGGCAGTTCCCATGAAGCCAGCTATTGCCAAACAAAAGGTACTCCATGTGCTAGAACAGGGGACTGGGGCCCGGAGCTCATTATTCCAATCAAATGGGAACAAAGCATTAAATCCTCCTCTCAGAGTTGAGCTTGAGGTGGTCTTCACTTTCCTGTTTTTGCTTTTGGTCTTCCAAATGGAATGCATCAGGATTTTAATGTTTTTCTTTCAGGCCTGGAAAACATAACTATTGGGGCTTCAGTTTGTCAAGTTTTTGTTTCATGACTCATCATGGCAACCCTGCACACACAGTGCTGAGAAATGAGCACATTTGGCTCCATAAAATGGCTGAGAGAATGACCCAGAAGAACCTGTGCTCACAGCTGTCACTGGAGAGCAAATCGGAGGAGGAGTTTGGCAGCAATTGAGATCAAACAAGCTCCAAGATAAGCAAGCTCTGTGGTATTACCCAAGAGACACAAGGCTTCCTAGCATTGCACTCAATAGATAATTTCCAAAAGGGCAAAGCAGATCCTTTTCCCCACTCTTCCATGGAGTAAATGACCACCCTGGATTCTGGGACTGGCAAAAAAATTCCAAAGATGCCTAAGTTTTTCACCTTGGGGCAGAAGAGGATTGTGGATAAAGTATTTCCTCAGCAGCAGTCTGCCCATCTCAGCATGTCTTCAATACAAAAGTCACTTCCGCTTGCCAGTGAAACTACTTCCCTGCAAAATTTGCTTTGACAGTACTTATTTCCATTTTGAATCTCATCTTGTTTCTATTACTTTGTTATTTTAAGCTGGAGATCTAGCTTAGGCAATGTAACTCTTACATCTTAAAATCAGAGACACCATATACTCCAGTTTCTTGCATGGATAAAAGAAAGGCAATTTAGTTTTTTAGGTGGTATGATAAACATTGAGCAGTTACCACTGGTTTTCATACTGACAGGAAGAAATGATGAGTCTTTTTGAAAAAAACATGGTTTGGACTTCCAGTCTAATCTATTGTGTTAAAGGTTGAAGTTAATTCTAGAAAAAGGAGTAATATGATTGTCTTCAACACCTGCTGGATTATTAATGTCATATTAAAATATATTTATTTTGGAAGTAGAAATGGAGCAAAGCAGAAACCTTCTTATTTAACTATCAGCACTGCATGAAAGAGAAAATTTGGAAACCACTGCTTTACATGCAGATACCACAACAAAACTATATAGATTAATTTTCTAATTTAAAAATGATAGAATCTGCATGAGCTGTGCTCAAGTTGAAAATGTTCTAATCATCTGTGTTTTGTGTATTTTTAATTGGGGGATTTAATGGGATTCTTCACATCTCTCTGTGGAGTTTCTGTGATTGACACAGGAGAAAAAAAGGTTTATTTTCTGAATGGTCGTACTATAATGGCAATTCTGACACATGAGGAAATTGATTATGGCCTCTGAGTAACTGACCCTACTGAATTATCTGTAGGTCTTTCACAGCTGCTTGTCGTTGTACAAGTGAAGAGATTTTAGCCATGTGCTGTAGAGTGCAATGGTACAGATAATTTGTAAGGGCTCATCAGTGAGGGTTAAACTAGCAAAATTACTTCTTGACTTGAACTGGATCATATGCAGCCCACACAGATATTTCTGTGCTGTAATCTCCAGGACCTTTGGTTCCGGGGTGACTATGGGCAAAACTAACCAGAGTATCTCTGAGCCCATTTGTGTCAGGTCAATTAGCAGTAAAGTTCAGCTCCATGTGCTTAATAGGAGTTACTTCTGAAAGCCACTGCTAAAGAGGCTTGCTGGCCCTTTTATATCATATACTTAACCTTGGACTTTCCTTTCACAGACAAGCGTGTGGTTAAATATTTGAAGCTATGGCTGATTCAACATCATCCCAACTGATGACTTCTCTCACGGGTTACTGCTACAACTCAAAAAATGAGTAGAATAGAATAGCATAGAATAGAATAGCATAGAACTATTTCTGTTAGAAGGAACCTGCAACCACCATGTAGTCTGACATGTCTGACCACTCTGTGGCTGACCAAGGTAAAGCCTGTTATAAAGGACATTGTCCAAATGCCTCTGAAACACTAATGGGCCTGGGGCATCGGCCACCTCTCTAGAAAGCCCATTCCAGTGTTTGACCACCCTCTTGGTAAAGAAATGGTTCTTAATGTGAAGTCTGAACCTCCCCTGATGCAGCTTTGAACCATTCCCACATGACCTGTTCCTGGATCTCAGGGATCAGCACCTCCTTCTCCACTTTCCCTTCTCAGGAAGGTGCAGAGAGCCATGAGGTCACCCCTTGGCCTCCTTTCCTCCAAACTAGACAAACCCAGAGTCCTCAGCCAGTCCTCACAGGACATTTCTTCCAGCCCTTAAATGGCTAGCAGTCTAATTACAGCACATTAAGCTGGATATAGTTATGAAAAAATGCTGCAGACACCATAATAAACTACAGCCTAGAAGAGGTAATGGAAATTACATCTGGTTCATAGCAATGTTCTTACTAAGCTCCCAACTTCAAGGAACATATAAGCATTTTAGGATTAAAATTACTGCATGAAAAAACACTGAATCATTATATTTCCTTGATATTTTTTATATATAGTTTACCTGCAGTCTCATCACAGAAGAGAATAACATACATGTACCTCAAAATCTTTGTTTCTGGAACAACATAGAAATTGTCACACACAGTGAAAATACAAGAAAGGTCAAGGATTTGCAGCAGATGGCTAGTTTTATCTCTGTTGGGATTTAATAAGTGCATTCATCCGGACAAACAGATGGCATAACTGACTAATGCCAAAGGCACTAAAGACCCTCAGCATAAGAGCACGCATACAGTGTAGATTCCCTACCTTGCAGGCTTGAGCTGTCCATGTTCCTGTTTCAGCTCAATTGTAAAAACAGTAGCCATGTGAAGCAATAATGTGTGAGTTCATACATTCCCTCTGATACTGGCACCCAGTATGTGTTGCATAACTTCCAGGATCGCACCTCAGCACAGCTGTTACTTGTACTGCTTTGTCAGGACTTTCTGAAGAAGTTGTGGGACGTCTTGGTCCTTCCAGAATAATGATGGATACAGTGCAAAGGCACTTGTGGAAAAGCACGACTGAAATGATCACTTCACCCATGACAAAAATCAACATGTTGGCTCATGAATAAAGGCCAGTCAAGTTTTGATGGGTGACCCCTCTCATGCCAGAGCTTGTGTTTATGGCTGAAAGATAGCACTGGTTAACTGCGGCTATAATATAAAAAGTCCTCGTGGACAGAAAATTTGTACATCAGGCCCATCAGGCCATCCTCTGCTCTAGAGGTGGTCCCTAGAGAGTGTGCATGACCACTCTGATACAAGGAAAGTATGTTCTTCCACTTACCATTTTACAGAATATTTCCATGTAACAGCTTGCTAATTTAGCTTTACCACCCCAGCTGACCAAAGTCCAGAGTCATGTCCCAGAGTGGGTGAAGAACAATTTTAAAAGGCAGAATGCCTTGAAATTGCACTTCTTTGGTTTCAAATTCCATCTTCAGACACATGAGAGCTAGAAACATTTCTGAAAAATAATGAACGCAGACATTTCTATTTCATCCACTGATTCCAGTACGTGAAGATCTCTTGTTGGACATAGAAAGACTCAGCTTAAAATCCTAACCCAACAATACTAATTAAGACTAGACAAGGAAATAAACAGCTATTTGAGAAAATTAGCTCAAGATCTGTGTCATTGTTCTTCTATTTTACATAGAGACAGCTTTTGAGTATTTGCAGTTGCCCAACCTGGAGAACACATAGACATAAGATTGCCCTTTTTTGGAGTAAGGGCTTCTTCCTTCCAGCTAAGTGAGGGTTAATATGGTAATTTGTTGTATTAAAAAAACACAACTTGTTGTGCAGAAAAAGTAATGCTCTGGAAGAGAAAATCTTTAAGAAGATTCAGATACATTTAAGACACACCTTAATTTAAAGTTTTGTAAAAATGCAAAAGGAACTGAATTCAGTAACATTTCACAAATAGAGAGAACAGTATGTGGGGTGTTTTCCACATGTTCTCATTTATTGCACCTTAGTCATTACTATTTTGTTTGTGAGCAAACATAAAATATTCAAGTCTAGTGGCTTTCATTACTACTACCTGCACTTCAGCAGCCAAAGGCCATCTTTCTTCCTGTTCAAAACCTTACTTAAGGAGAGGAATTACGCAAGCATAGTGTAATAAAAAATGTCTAATTATATTGGTTTTTTCAGGTAGGGCTTCCCCCATCTTCAGTCAGTGACTAGTTTTCCAAACTATCTGTAGTTTTGGTTCCAGTAGAGCCACAAATCCTTTCTTACAGTATTGCTGAGTACAGTTTACTGATGAGTTTATACACTTCAAATGGTTTATTAGTAGATTTAGGAACGAGGTGGAAAACTACAGTGTTCTGTAATAGCTATGACAATGCTAAATGAAAACACATGAAGATTTCTACAAGTTTTACATGCTCCTCCCTTGCAGTAGGCTTTGTTTCATTCCCGTAGCTTCTTTCAGAAATCTTTCCAACCAAGCAGGTGCTTCAGGGAATGCACCTACCCAAGCCAAGCCCAGTTTTGTTTGGATGATTATTTGGCAAGAGATCCACAGGTGTACTTAATGAAAGAAGATATGGCTTACTCCAGCTGACTTTCAGTCTTAGTGAAACTTCTACTTGAAGTCACAGAAGCTGCGGTTTGTCCCCAGTATTCAGAGCAGAGGATCGTTATGTATATGCTTCCCTGAGGCAGAACAAGTGTGAATCTGAGGAAGGACAGTGAAAGAAAGGAGGTTTGCCACAAGTGGTATTTACATCTCTTATCATGAGAAAGCACTCACAGACTAAAAAGTATCTTTTAATGATAGCTGATACCTGGCATTCCTGCCTGCTAACAGAACCTAGTGGCCAACCCCTCAAATTTGCTGGTCAGAGAGGAATATACAACAGGGCACTGATCCCAACGCTGACACTATCAGGAGCAGTGCATTGCAGTAATTTCCCAAGGAGGCAACTTCCTGAGACATAAACAGCTGTTTCTTATTGCACTGTCCTGCCAACCCCACCAGAATTTTTCAGACTGGATTTGGCAGTGGGCTATGTTCCCATTTGGGCCCCAGACCTGCATGGTCAGACTTTCAACAGAGCTTAGAGGCTAAGCTGTTTTTGAAATCTGGCCAGAAAGGTGTTACAAAGCTAGGGGTGGAACACAGGGCAGACAAAGAAATGAGAAACCTGTGCCCCTTTCTAGAAGCTTAAGTCATACCTGAGCTTGCTACAGAGCCATGTGGATGTGGAGTGCTCTAAGCATTGCCCACAGGGATTATTTTAAATCATTTTTGAAAGTAACAAATGCATATGTGGAACTAATGCAGTTGTCTATTTGAGATTTTGACCAAGCCACTGTCATTGAAAAACATTAATATTAGCTGGAGAACAGGAGACCAAGGAAATCTTGGCAAGAAAGGCACAGAAAGAATTTCAGTTTTGCCATCTCAAGGTATTTGTTTTAGATTACTGAATACATTTCAGCTTGGGTTTTCCCTTCATTTCATCAAAAATTGAATAAACTTGCATGCATCTGACTATGCCAGGAGAGTTTGTGCTTAGATTTACAATGTAATATGCAGAAAGACTGTAGATGTGATCAAAGGAAAAGAAGAGAAATAAATCTCAAGCTCTGTTGAACGGAATTTTTCCTTTTAGTTCTAGCACAAAATTAACATAGAAATGACTGAAATCCATGCAATGAATGTTTGTTTGGACATGTAAATTAGTAGAGCAGAATATACTCCATCATCAGAGATTTGTTTTAAAGAACTTCAGAGATTTAGTTTCTATGTTATGTAGTAAATATTTATCTACTATTCTGCTAAGTTACAAAAGGAAAAAAAAATCTACCTTATTATTGCAGTAACCATGGTGATGTACAGAATAATGATACAACAAGGGACATAACAAGCATATATTCTTTGAACAGCTTCCATATATTTTCCAGATTCTGTTACCCTATTAAACTATTAAATGTTTAAGTTGCCAGCAAAGGGAAAGAAAAAAAACCTCAAAGCTGTTCCTTATTCAGGCTATAGTACACATTACGTCACCTTACCTGATTGGTTCTTCTTGAGGAAATCTCCAACTTTCAGAAGAGTCTGCAACAGGAATGGCCTTTCCTGTGGCATATGTTTCTTTTCCTTCTTTATATTCAGGAACGTAAAGAAGATGTAATGGAGATAATGGAACAAGCATCTTTCCTTACGGTATCCTTATGTGATAAGGTAGTGCTATCATTACCACTTGACAGGGAAGCAGAAATCCCAGAGGTGATTTTGACATATTAGTGCAGAATGTATTTCTCCATCTAGTGTCTTACCTTCCAAGATCCTTCCGGGATCCCTCTGCAGTGTGAATCCTTAGAATGTGATCCTCTGCATCAGAAATTTCTTAAGGTGGCTGATAAGAAACAATGAAGACAAGGATGCTTCCTGAATCCTCATCAGCCACCCTTGCACCCTTCAACATCTATTGCAATAAGTGTTGAAAAAGACAAGCCATGTGATAAAACAGGGATGGCAAACCTGATTTCCAGATCAATCTTGAATCATCGATACAGACTGGCATACAGAGACAGTCTATATATCTAACTAATACATGAACCGGTGAGGTTTTGAATGAAATGGACCATCTTCCTCTGCTCCAGACAATGCCTTGAGCAGAGGTTGTTTTGGGTAGGAATGTGCTGAACACACTGATTGATCCAGCTTTACAGGTTAGATGGAAAGAGAAATTCCTAACCCAGTGTTTTCAGGTTTGAGGCAGTCCTGGGAACACAAAGCAGACCTTTAGGAGCCAGAAGAACATTTGTGGATATTAATCAACTCCAGCATGAGAACACAGCTTAACAAGGGCTTTAAGAAACTCAGGTTTGGATTTGTGGCACTAAATGAGTCCATTATAGACCTGAAACATAGCTGTTCACCATGAGAACCTAGTCCAGAAAAAGCAAGGTCTTGCTAATATGGACGTGTGTGGACATACTTAAGCTCCTCTGAGCCATGTTGAACAGATGCTATATTGACTTTATTTTCAAGCTAATAAACCCGGTTTGTACGTGCAAAGCGTTTTAGGTCAAGTACAGAACACTGTTAGCAGAGGTCTCTAACTTCCAAGTAACATCCAGCCTTCTCCAAGCACAAACTGAGTTAGCCTGGACCCACTTTTTCACCTCCATGGACACGTCTAAATGATTTCCCAGAAACCACATAGCACTTGTTGGCAGAGCAGGGATTTATTCTCATTCTTCTGACTAAGGAAAAGTACTGCATTAGGCAAGATGGAAGAGAGTTCTAAAAACAACGTCTAAGTCTTAAAGCAATACCTTAACCACGCAACTCTTTCCCCCTTTACTCTCCTAGGTTAGATTTCCCTAATCTACATAAGTTACAGGGGGCAGAGGAAAATACAGCTAATTCTGCTAAAATTCTGCTAATTTCAGTTTAAGCCTTATTTCTTCTTCAGAAAGATAATCAGGTGCTTAGAAGCCAACAAAAATGCACTTTGTATTAAAATGATACTATGTTGAAATGGTCTTGGTACTCCAGCCAACTCTTCAGCAAGATTCTCTGATCCACACTTAAGATCAGACAAAGGCAGGCAGTATCGGGTGAGAACAATATTCAGCCACATCAAGCGGCTCCAGTCACAGTGAGTTTTGTTCACAGATATCACCAGTTGTACCTTGTACCTCAGAAAACTTACTGCCATGCCCATTTGCTCTATCTTTAACAATGTTCAGGCCAGATAAGCCCATGTAGCACTTTCTCATCTGTATTATGTTTCCAAGTACGCATAATCTATTTGTATCATGCATTTCTCAGAGGTCAATGATTTATTAAGCATTTACCTCATGGCATTTTTCCAGTTTGACATCAGTACCTCATAATAATGATGTGCAAACACACTTTTACAAGCCTTTCATGGGATACCACATATTATATCATGGAATGAATGAAGCAAGTGATGACAATTAGTTAAATAACGCAAGAATATCAGTTGTAACTTGCACTTCAAGCAAAATCAGAGGTGGAAAAGGCCAGCAGTATTAGGTCATCTCACAAGACAAGAATATTTGTAATATGCTATTTGTCAAGTGTTTCCTATAGATGTAACACAAATTCATCTGAACAGCATCCGATTGCATGGTAAACTTTGCTGCCTTTGAAAGTTCTCACGATTTTGCCTCACATTGAACCATCTCTTCACATGTAATGTAACAGTCTATGCACAGGAATTAGGTACATACTCTTTCCTTGAGGTAGGGAGATGAGTAACTTTCCATGAATCAAGCTGATGAGAACATTTCCCTGAGGGAAAACATTGTCCATGCACCACAGATTTATTAAAAAAAAAACAGGTTACATTTACCCATCGCAATTCAACCAACAGTGCTCCTTCTTCCAAGTTGACAGTCATCCAAAATGCCAAAATGGACAGGGAAGCACGCTGGATTTAATCGTAAGCTCACAAACAGTTCTTATCACTGGGGGTGTAATCGTCGGTAGTTGCAGAAATCTCAAAGCAGACAGAGATTGGGCAGGGACTTAAGAAGTCTGGAGGGCAGTACATCTTTCTATAACAATCACCCCCAGGGATCATTCCTAAACTCAAAAAACACTAGCTTTTGCATTTTTACCTGTTACCACACATCTGAGCACCCCAGAGAGAAATCAGAAGCACAAACCCATATACCTTGTCTCAAAGAAAGAGAGATGATTAGATCCCTTGGCAGTTTAGCTTCCAAGTCCAGACTCAGTGCTTTGGTGACAACTCCTCTTATGTGCTGGGATAATACAGTGAAAAACACCACATAGAATCCTATGCATAAAAAATATAGCAGATTTTCATAAATTAGATTATTAGCCCATCACTTGCTGGTTTTAGTTTAATTTGAAGAAAAAAACTTCAGCAGTGAAATATCAGTTTTTCTGAGGCAACTATACTGTTATATTACAGACCAAAATATATTAGGTAAAGTTACATATGCTAGTTAAAATTGATTGCAGTTCTGCCTGCCTTACTTGTTTGATAAATAGATGCTAAGATTCAAAGCTCACAATATAAAAGCTTGGTACTGAATGTTACTTAAAAGTACCTTTATATGTATACCTAAGTAGACACAGAATACAAATCAGTGTGTGTATATCAGTGTGTATATAGAATATGTTTTTTTCCTTTTTGTTTTGATTTTTCCATTACTGATTTCATAAGAGGAAAAACAAGAAAAAGTCGAACTCAAGCGTGTAATCAATATGTACTCCAAAACATGAAAACATTATGCAGCAGTTGCAATTAAAGACGTATCAGTAGCTCTGGCAATATAGAATGGGGGTGGCCAAAAAGAGTATTTCTTCTCTCAAACAGTCACTGAAAAATCACAGCTTCAGTGTAACATGAAACCTATACGTTTTCAGCGTTCAGAAAAGAAAATGCAGCTGATAGATGCTGTAGGTGTACCAGCCACAATTAACTCAGAAGTGCTGGCAGGTCCTCATTGAATTGGTTTAAAAACACTTAGCTGGTGTTTTTATATAGGGTTTTTTTAAAAATATTTTTACTTTTTTTTGGTCTGACTAAGCGAATAACCTTGACCTGACTGCTAGTAACACCTCCCTGTGCGTTACATACACTAGTAAAAAGAATGAGAAACTCTGGTTTGTAAGAAAGGCAGCAGTGTACTCAGGTTTTGCCTGCAGGTGAGTGACCTCATGAGACATGAAGTCAGTGGCGACTCAGAGGCTTTGCCCAGGTGGAGAAGAGAGTGGGAACCTGGAGGTGACAGTGCTCCTGCACCAGCATCTCAGCCAAACCCACCTGTGGGTCTGCTCCGAGCCACCAGCTCCCCAGGGTTAAGACCAGTCATAAATGTGCTCCTCTTACCCCCAGATTTCACAATAAATAAATTGGCTTAGCATGATTAAGTTAACCTAACTTGGTTGATTAACTTGGGAGCAGGGAGTTTTCCAGCACAGACTCCACCCCTGGGTAGAGAGAGCTCCTGGCTGTGTGTGCCATTGGTGAGTTTTCACTGATGTGAAGGTCATGGGCATCTGCACGCCCGTGGGGATGTATGCAGTTGCACACTCCCCTCTGATCATGCAGGGAGAGGCCCCATGGCAATGGGGCACAAACATGGCTCCTCCAGGAGAGCCCAGCCAGGAGCGCTTTGGGTGGCTCTTTGCAAGTTGTGGCTGGCAATTGTTATGATGCCTGACAGGCAAGTGAGAAAAGCCCTCCTGAGGGACATTGACAACATCTGGCTGTTCCTCCCCTGCTTGCACACAAGCTTTTCTCTTCCCACCCCCAGCCCTGAGCAAGAGGAAGGCTGAATGGGTACAGGTGTGTATTTGGCTACATGGCAGCAACATCCTCCAGTGTCAGTTCCCAAATACACCTCTAACAGCCACATTACTGTTGACTTGGATTAGGTTACAGTCTGCTGTCATTTCAGCATGCACCCTCTGCCAGAAGGAAAATAGCAGCATTGTTCCTCTACAGAGTGGAAATCTTTCTCCATAAATAATGTTTTCATTATATCTCTTGCCAGTACTTCTGAGAAAGCCATTGCATCCCACTTTACTCAGAAACATCACAGACACCAGGTCTCTCAAAATTAGATTCTCTTGGAATGTTGCTGTTTACATGTACGTGTTGTAAATAGCCCGAGATAAAGAAACAGCTTACTTACAAACCTTGGTTTTTATTCTGCTCTGAATTTTAAGGACAGATCTGATGCTGAAAGCCATCCTGTCCTAGCCTGCAAGTGAATTCCTTCCAAAGTGAACAAACAATATTGCTACAAACACTAAAAGCAAATTCAATGGTGGTGTCCACCACGGAGGTCTGTGTACCCCATTTGCCTTATTTTGAAGTGACCCCTTTCAACAGCATCACAAATCTAACAAGACGCAGGTTATAGTCTCCCTCTGAAGATCCTGTCACCACCTCTCTCTTCTTTTGTGCAATTCTTCCCAATCTAGATGAGCCTTCAACATGTTTGGGAGAAAGAATCAGCAAAGTCTGAATGCCTCTCTGAATTTTATGAATCAGTCTGGCAAGTTAATGGGAACAGCATTCTCCTTCTGATTGAATTAGAAATAACCATGGCAACAGGATGGCCTGAAATGTTTTTGTTTTTCTCAATTAAGAAAGGAGCAAAACATACCAGATCAACCCAGATAATTTGCTTGACCTGAAACAAAATGATTCATTTCAGGTTTGGTCTTATAAAGCTTTTGATCCACTTACTCTTCTTTAAAAATTAGAATACAAAACCCAAAACCTTGTAGAAAGGAAAACTTTTCTGCAGAAAAGTGTCTCAAAATGAACTGTATAGATTAAACTGTTTTAAATTAAAAAAAAAAAAAGGATCCAACCTTCAAAACACATTGGATCTTCTCAGCATTGCTTAGCCTATATAGAAATGAAATTAAATAGTACTTCTACCGCTGAATTCTTTGGATTACTTGAAAAAGTGAGCTCAAGAGGCAATGAGAACATTTTTCTGGTTATATTTTGGGTTCTAACCTGGAGCAAACTTTTGCTGAGATGCCAGTGCTCTTTTCTCAACAATGCTCTGTTTGAATGAACTTATTCCAGGCTTATACCACTACACTTTAAAGGGAATAAGGCCACAGAAATCAGAGTCCGTTTTGTGGATTTCTGTGACAATGGTTTACAGTTGTCAAAACCACAATCCTTTTCTACTGTATAAAAAAAAATGGATGCTTGGGTTTAAAATTAGATGCCATTCCCTTTCCCTTCTACATTTGTAAACAGCAGGCGTTTAGATAGTAGGTATCAGGAAAAGAGATAATATGTCATTATTGGGGGAAAATAAGGATTCACAGCACGACAGCTCTCAGAATCAACAGTGTCAAAAATCACTCCTTTTGGGAAAGGAAGAAGGTGTTTGCCAGAAAGTCTTTCTAGAACATCAGGTTTTTCTGTGAAAATGTACCCCTCGAGTCCAATGCCTTCATGATCTTCAGCCTAGTATCACGAGGAACCCTGGTGAGGCGCTCTCTTAGCGAGGTCGGATGAGCTTCTCAATCATCACATCCACATTTCCACATATTGGCGAGGCCAGCACACCACTTCCTCAGCAGGCGATGACACTGGGATGACACTGATTTCACTGTGTGATTAACGCAGCAAACAGGTGCACAAATAACCACATGCTCAGCACATGTCTAATCGGAGCGAGCAATAGGCTCAAGTCAGCAGTATTGGCCTGTCAAGGGAAATAATGGCCTGTTAACAATAGGCTTGCTCATGACATCCAGTTGTAAAGTCTGCGTATGGTTGTTCACCTTATGCAACAAGTTTCGTCAGAGCAATGAAACCAACCGGTACTATCTGTCAATTCACGTTTATCATGCTCGTCAGAGGCAGAATGAGTTGTAATCATTTCCAACGTAGGACAAAGCAGAGAAAAGATTTGCTGTTTATCATACGATGCATGCCTTTGGATAGGCAACAAGGCAACAACAAACAGGAAAACATTAGTTCCTGTTTTTGTTGGTTTTTTTTTTTTTTTTTTTTTTTATGGATAGTTACACCACAAAGCACTACTGAAGACTTGCGTTTTCCAGTAAGTAATGTTTTAAAACACAAACCCTACTGATTTTGTGGAAAACACAAGAGAGGATAAGACAAGAAAAAAAACAAGACAAGGGAAGACATAATAGGATTTTTGACCTTTTTTTCAAAATAAATTTCAGAATAAAATCTTTTAATTAACAGTGCCAAGGACATGTAAACTATTAGAAATTTAAAAAGCCATTAGATTGTTGTTTTCTGTTGTTCTAAATATTTGGGATTCCGTTCATATTCTTAAAGTTACCATGCCATTAAAATCATAACATATTTTTCCAAACACACTGAACACAACTATGCGGGTTTTCCTGCACTGTGAATTTCCTGGGTTTTGTGGTGTTATTTTTTATTAAATTACTTTTAACCTGTTGTATTTTTTATCTTTCCTTTACAATATCGTTATGTTAATCTTTAAAACCTTGTGCTGAAACTGCATCATTTTTTAACAAACCCCCCCCCAAAACCTAAAAAAAAGCAGAGAAAGGATTGCACGGGTTCCAGGTGACCAGAAGGCAAAAAATGTTGGTGGTCCTTTTCCTTTTAGTCCTAAAAGGAAATAAGAGTTTTTATTTCTATTTCAAGGGGTTTTCATCTATCAAATATACTCTCATTATACATTTTTGGAAGGAGTTGTAAGTGAATGACGTTTCTATTAGCATTTGGGGGCTATTTAAAAACCTGGATCATTACAGAAATCTCTAAAATACGTGATTGAGAACTTCTAAATGTTTATTATTGACCCAGAGTACTGCACCGGAATACCGAAAAGAGAGCTTTTCATCATGCAAATTTGCATACTGTGGACTGTGTAGCATAGCAGAAACAGACTTAAGAGCAGACTTCCCACACTGTTAGCCTTCCTCAGCATTAGACATATTTCTGCTAAGGCTTAAAAATTTCTGGGAAGGAAGGAAAGAAGGCAGGCAGGAAGGAAGGAAGGCAGGAAGGAAGTAAGTTTGAAAGGGAGAGAGATGACAGGTGTCCATGGTTACTTGCAACATCACAGAGTTATATGATGCTGCCCACTGGGAACAAAGGATGACAAATGCAACAATCTGAAATCCGCCAGAGGCATAACTATGCTCTTATATAAGGCATCTGTATATATGTGGGCTGGGAAGAGCTTCCAAAAGAAGCCATGGATCGATTCAGTGTTGAGTACATTCTCCCCAGAGAAGATAAGGCTCAATTTATGTAATTCAGACTCAATTTGTTTCAGATTGCGATAAATTTCACCTCCTCCCAACAGATGTCTAATTAACTTCTTTATAGCAATATGTGAATTCAGGGTGAGGGATCCTGTCATCCAAGTCAAAGGCAAACAGCTTAACTTCACTGTCCTGACTACTGTATTTAGATCGATTTAGAACCCATCCTTGTAACATATATACTCTCACTCTTACATTGCAACTACTACTTTTAGCTTTAATGTCAGGTTTATTTCTGATCTGTGAATACATTTGTGGATGTCAATGCGCGTTGTGTACACATATATGCTTAAAACAATGTTTTTTGTAAGCACGCTGGAAAGATGAGTGTGAAGATCATTTTGTTCCTGGGTACTAGGGTCAGGCTGTTCCAGAAACAAAACCTCCCACTAGCAGGATTTGGGTTCTTTGGAAGCAGCAACGAGGAAACAGTTGCATTCGGGCAGGCTGACTCACTGGCTGCACTTTTGTTTGTGCTTATGGAATCTAAACGGCAATGAATTCAGAGGAATTAAGGGGAAAGTGACAAGGGGCACAGGGGAAAGAGTTGAGTTGGTCAGATGCTATGGTTGCTGCGGTTTGCCTTCAGCTGATAACAGTGTAAAAAAGACTTCATAACACAGGGAAGCTATTTTATTCTTTGGTGAGAGTGTAACACATCTTTTCCATTCTCCGGCTGCTATTCATACAATAGACTGGACGGTTGATAATAAAAATGAGTCAATGCCAAAAAACCTGTGCTTCTCCAAAAATTATATTTGCTTAGGTATAAAAACTGCACTCTTGTAGAACATACAGAATTATCTATTAGCAATATTTCTAAAAATGCCAGTCAAGGTCACAGGATTTAGTTAGTCCAGGCCATGTGCAGATACATGTGGAATCACACATCTTCTTTTGAACATCTTCTCTGTGAAATTAGATGTGAGCAACACTGAGGAGCGTATCAAGGAGAAAGAAATGAAATGACTGCCCCTGGGGGATGAAGTGCCTTTTTCTTTCCCTAGTGCCACATCTGCTAGGCAGCAGATAAAAGGACTTTAACCCAACAGTGATGTTAATGCATCTCTTGATACAGAGGCATTTCTCTGGACGCAACACATTCTCCAGAGCTAACAGTCCCTCCACCACGAGGAATAGCCATCTTACTTATTTAAACTACATTTACAAAGTATTGCCTTCACTGGATTCACACAAAGACAGTATCTGTTGTCTCTCCTATTCTTCTTCCAGGCCCATTCCCGCTAACAGCCAGCATTTCCAGAACAATATCCTTGTAGCTATATCTTGTAGCATGATAAGACCCTGAATTCTGCTGGTCCAAAGTGGCTCTGTGCTCTGCTCAGGCATACACACAAGTCTGCTGAAAGCAGCCGTTAATGGGTTACACTTAAACCATGTTTGTATTTGTCTCTCTTAATTATGCCCATTTCTGGTTCATTAATATTCGAGCTAAATGCTGAAGAAACATTTCCTGTTGGTGTTTCTCGTTTATCCTATGGGGTCATATACAGAATTACAGCTCATTTCTTAAGATCTAGCATTAATCACCCTAGCTAGGCCACAAATAATTTTCAAAATCTACTCAATGCCAAAATCATCGAATAGGTGCTTTTTGGCTTAAACATAGGACATTTTTTTCCAGTGCTACCTAGATCCTTTTCATACTTTCACAGGGCAAGACTACTCTCTGCGTTCATAAGTAAAATTCTGGTTCTGCTGTGGCAAGCTTGCTTTTTTCATGTGCCAAGGGAAACACTGCACTAGGCCAAATGACTCAACATTGTTTGGGAAAAGATATAACTACTAAGGGCACTCGTTATGAAAGTTCATCTCATTAAAGGTGGTTAGGAAGCAAATCTCAGGATGAAAGGAGGATTTTGTGAACCTTTCTGTGAAAGCATATTAATCCCTAATAAGATAAGGTATGGTACAGAGCATGCCACTAGTTTGACCTGTGGTAACTCCTCTGAAATTATTCAAGGGATGAATTTGGCAAGCTTGATTTTTAATCTTTTATTTATAGGCAGAGTTCAAATTGATTCTGTTGTGTTCATCCTCACTTTCTCTTCTCCAAAAGCCCATGGGACACAAAGTAAGAAAAAAATCAGCAAACTATTATGGTATTAGTGGAACTTGCAATGAAGAACCAATATAAGGACTCTGATACAGTTTGCAGAGAGAGATGTATTTGTGGGAAGGCTGATTCACTATCGATAAATCCACCAGGAACCTGCTTTTTAGAGAAAGGATGAATTAAGGTAGCAAGGGACACAACCTCTGCCAGGAGGGTAGACATACATTTTTGCTACACATGCGTATTTCCACAACACTTTAGTATTCTTGCTTGTGGCCAATATTTATAGATTTGTCTGATGAGTTTCTGATCCCAATGATACAAGTATGAACTGTATTTGAACTGGACCTACGCAAACATCTCACCTCTGGAGAATGAGTTACTGAAAATGAATACTCACATACACCCATCCAAGGTGTGACTAGCAGAAGAAAGATTACCTACAGGGATCTGTAGTGGTCACGGTGAGGAAGCTGATTGGCTGCCCTGAGGCTTTCCATATCTATTGAATTTGCACAGAAGGATATGTCCCCCCTCTTCCTACTGTGTGGGCACAAGGTTAATCTCCCAGTGCACTGCCTGCGCAAGAGACCTCAGAGCAGGGTGTAGGCTCTTTTCTTCTTCTCACAGCATCTAACAGCTTCCAGGTTGAAGTGATTTCATCTTCTTTCCAAGTCATAACTCAAAGCAAACTCTGTAGTCTGCCAGGGCTTAATCCTTACCAAACTACTGGCAGTACTGCTATAGAAAGAGGAAACACCAACGGTGAAAAGTTTTAAGTCCAAACAGGTACTATCCATATAATAAAGGGAGTAATGATCAGTGATATCTCTCAGCAATTGACCAGCTGATCTGGATTCTCCCTTTTTAGACTATTTCATCCGTCCATACGTGGGTAGATGCCTCATTCCACTTCATGAAGTTTTTCCTGCCTCTGTACAAGGCACAGAACCATCTACATTGTTTATTTCTCTTTATTTCCTGTTTTCTCTGTGCTTCATATATTTATTCCTCTGTATTTTTAACTTTACTGGTGGCACAGTTCCAACTATTGATTTGAACTGTATGTCTTCATCTAGTCAAGACAGTTTTTCTCTGGGCATAAATTTGATGAGAAGTTCATGTAAGGTATTTACTTCTTTCTTGCATTAGTTGTCTAGCTGGTTCAGACTGAGGTCACCAAGGAGCAAGAACAGGACCAAAATATTGTAGGTTTATATGTGATTTTTCATCATAATTTGCAGACATAAGGCTTCAGGTAGCACCTTCTAGATATAAATTTGAAACATACAAGATATTATGGACCCAGCTGGCACTGAAAAAGAAGATGCTTTGAGTTTTTACATATTAAGTAATCTTTCATATGTTCTCTCATTGCCCCTGCCCATGGGCAAAAGGTGTGAGAAGCTGTAATTGGATTAATCCTCTGTATTGTGCTAACAGGCATAGGAAAACATCCTGCTTCAAGATATCTAAATAAACTCCATTTATGGTGTTCTGACTCTGCAGCCAGATTTTTCAAAGCTTGACACCTCTTTGGGGATAATACTATCAAAATGGCTCATCCTCCTCTCAAATGAAGAAAATTCCAGCTGGATTGCTGTTGATCAGAGTTTTGCATGAATCTTTGCATGATTTATTTACTACTGGGACCTGCCCTTTTTGGGTCACCTTGTCTTTACTTCATATTTTCATACTTTTAGCAGTATGTCGTATCTCATTGACAGTTCCTATACCTTGGAATTAATATACTATGATGGGTTCTGTCCCTAAAGGTATTGGGTCAGCTACGTTTGATTCAGAGCCTGTAGAGACTAATATCTTCCATTGCAGCCGCCTTGTTTTCTTGTTTTCCCCGCTACCAAATTCTCTTCACTATGAATTTATTCTAGCTTTGCCTTCTAAGAGAAGACTTGACACTTCTTTACCTATGAATCAGCTTTCTTCATTGCACCTTTACTTTTCTACTAAAAAACTATGTAAACACATCCTCCACAGGTTATCCAGTAAACGTTAAACCAACCCTTGCAAAACAAAACACTACATGTTTTTTCAATAGACAAGTAATAAATTCTTGAACTAATTGAATGTTTTATTTTTTTTAGGAAAAAAATTCAAACTGTCTAAAAAGTTTGATCATGACGTTTCAGAACTGCAAAATAATACTATGTGAAAGTTCAAAAAACTGGCTTTTCTCCCAATCTTACATGCCCGATTACATTATTACACCTAAAACTACAATTCTTTATTTCCCACCAGTGAATTGAGAAGTCTTTTGTTCTCTTGCTAGAGAAGGAAAAAAATCGTGCAGTGAAATATGATGATCATTAAAGCTCTATATGTAAAGACAGATTGAGGAAGCCAAACCTGAAATTAAACCAGATGGCCTCTATGAACACAACTGGCTTGTTAGACAAATGCAAAGTTCTTTCATTGTAGTTTAAGAATTTATACTAAAGTCTAAATTCCAACAAAATTCCTTGTATATACGCAAACTTGTATGCAGAACTTGGCTGTAGGCAATTCCCAGTGTTGCACACTTCTTAGGCATTTAAGCTTTTCTTTGGAGGTGATTTATGGAGTATGGGCAGAAGGCTGGATTTTGGACACTCGAATGCAACTCTTCAAGATTTTCCTCTACTTGAGATCTTTTTTTTTAACATTGCGTTTTTATACATATTTTGTGTACAAAACTTATTGCCTTTCCTGAGGCTGATAAGTAATGTTTGGCTGTAGACCAATCTAGCTTTCATAGAAGAATTAAAATGAAGGTTTGAGTACACATTTGAAAGTGCAGGCTTCTCACAGACTTACAACCTTGATTCACAAAACAACTTGAATCACCTAAGCTTGGGTTCAAACAACCTCTGGACAGCTCTGATGGCTTCCTTCTTGAGATTCACAAAGAGGTAACTAGGAGATTTAAGCTAAGTGGTGCTTATTTCCACGTCTCAATAACAGTCTATTGACCAGAAAAGTAAAAATCTTTCATCCCATAGTACCTTTAAGAATGTTGTTGTTGTTAATTTGTGATTGATTTCCTCTTCCTTTAGATATTTTGGCTTTCACTGCTGAATTTACTGGATGCAGATTCTAGCTAGCTGATTCAAAAATGGAATCATTATAGCTTTTAGGGTAGACACTTGATCCGTTTATTCCTTCTGACAAAAATACACAGTGCAGTCCCTGTATTTAAAGATGAAGACGTTTTGACTGGATTCACAACTTTCGGTACTCTACATTTAAGGCTTTCAGTTAAAGCAGTTAAATGTATTGAAAAGCTGATTCTGAAAATGTAACTGTGAAATTCCAGGAGATATAATTTTTATACACTTATTTAATGGTTTTTGTTCTGACAGATTTTCTACATTTTCCCTACCATTTATAAGGTCTTATGAATGTTCCAACCTCAAGAGAAATGTCCAGCTCTATTCCTACAAGCTGAATCTCTAGTTTGAAAGTCCCAAAAATTTTTGGCTACTATAAGTCTTGCAATCAATACTCATTCTGACATATTTGTTTTACCTCTTGCATCTATCTTTTTTTAACGCAGCTGTGTATGTGTGCATACTTGATGCAATAGTTTGTTGAGCATCTTTCCTTATTGCTTACTGTGGTGTCATGTCTTGCCAAAAGGTAGGGAGGGGAAAGGAACATCTTCCTATCGGGTGACCTGTTTCCTCTTCTGCAATAGCCTGCCTTAATTGTACACTGTGTTTGGCCTCTTCCATCTTCTGTGATTAACAGGAGTGAGTCCTGGCTTGAGCTTGTGCCTGTAGGGCCCCTACCAATTATCATCTGGCACCCACTAGTCTTGCCAACTTTACAGAAATGTGTATTTCACAAAACTTATCAGGCCCAAAGTAAATTGGTTTTCTTTCTTTCCTTCTTTTCCCTTTCGTTTTTGGTAGCAATTCACATACCATTGTCTATTTCTCCAAAGAAACCCATTTTTCGTATCCTGCTCTGTACTAGTCTACAAAGTGAGCACTGTTCTGGCAGAAAGTACAACAAGTCCTAGATCTGACATTGCAGAATGGTTTTAAATCTTCTTTCGTCGACATTATCTTTCAAAATATTTCTAAGTACTGTATTTTCCCAAATATTACTAGGTTGTTTTGCTTGTCTAGCCTACTCCAGCAGATAAAAACTTTTTTACTCAAGATTTCTGGTGCTAGAATATGGAAGTGGAATCTCACTCCAATATTTCACATTCACTGAAAAGAAGTTATGTAGGAATTGAAGAAATTTGAGGTGTTCTGGTGAAATTAACCATTATTTGACTTGAGTCATGGGTCTCTGAATCTCCTCATCTGCACAAGTAAAATATAATAATATATAAATTTCTTGTGCAATTTCTCAAGTAGTACAACATTTTTTGTATGGATACGACTAGTAGACACAGTGGCTTGATACACAACTGTATGTACAGATACTGGAGAATAAAGTTCTGCTAATGTTTCTGCTAAAAGATTTTATGATCCAAAACTTAGATGCTAAAGTACATAATCTTTAGTGTGCTACCTTTATAACAGGAATACAGAAAACTGTGTGAGGTGTCCAGTCTTCCTGTAAACTGTTTGTGAAGAGTTAATGACTTCAAATGGAGTCTAAGACATGAAGGTACACTAAAGAGGGAGCCATGAAGAGGGCAATGGACAAAGATGAGAGGAGCCATGGAAGCTAGGGACCTGTCTGAGATCTCACCATTCTCTCAGTCATCAACATCTTACCCAGGACTGCCTCAGTTTTACTGGCTGTTTTCTTTGCAGTATCACTGCACCTTTCAAAAAAATGGGATGAGGCTGCACTCTTGTCATTGCAGCAGTCACCCACAACACAGGAGATCCAAGTTCAGTACAGTCTCTTCCCTTCTAGCAGACATCTCCTTGATCCCTCAAAATGTAGTAACTCTCTAATGACAGAATCATAGAATCACTGGATTTTGATGTTGGATAAGACTTTGAAGATAATCAAGCTCAACTCTAAACATAACATTGCCATATCTGCCACTAACCTATGTCCCTAAGTGGCACATTTACATGTCTTTTAAATACCTCCCAGGATGGTGACCCAACCACTTCCCTGGGCAGACTGTTCTAGTGCTTGACAACCCTTCCAGAGAAATATTTTTTCCTAATAACCAATCTAAACCTCCCCTTGAGGCCATTTCCTCTTGTCATTACTTTTTATTTGGGAGAAGAGACCAAACTCCGCCTTGCTACAACCTCCTTTCAGGCAGTGGTAGACAGCCATAAGGTGTCCCCTCAGCCTCCT
>KZ506842.1:0-71992 GCA_002844005.1 Limosa lapponica baueri | reverse complement strand
TGTCTTCCATGTGTTGACATATTTTCCAAGATGATCTGCTCCATGATCTTTCCAGGCAAAGAGGTGAGACTGACTGGCTGGTGGTTCCCAGGGTCATTATTTTTTTTTTTTCTTTTTCTTTTTTTTTTTTTTTTTTGTTTGACTGACATGACTTCTCAAATATGATGGAAAGGGGGTTGGCAACTACATCAGCCACTTCTTTCAGGATGTTAGGATGCATCTTGTTGGACCTTATGGACTTGCATATGTTCAGGTTCCTTGAGTGGTGTCAAACCTGATTTTCTCAGGATGCTCTCTTCTCTGACGAGATACTCTTTTTCATGAAATAATGGTCTCAATTAAACTACTGCATTCTAAGTTTTCCCTATAAGCCTTTTTTAATACCTCAAAGGAAATAAATATATTTTCTGATGCTAAGTGCTACCTCACATCCTCTCTGACAAAGATAATAAGAGAGGGACTAAGGAGGTTCCTGGAATTACTTTTACAAATCCATGCAGCTCTGATTTTTAAATTTTTATGAGCTGTCCCTGTGTATTTCATTGGACAATTTACATCTTGTAATTCTATAAAGGTGGGCAAAGTACAGTCACATCTAACAATACATTTACAATGAATTGATTAATTCATCACACTTGTATCAGCTTTCAGAGTTCAAGCTCTCTGTATCAGATGTTATGGCATTTCATAATTTTACAATTGCTATTTCAGACATACAGTGAGTCAAAAAAAAATAATACTTTTGTATATCCATATACCTGTGTGTATCATAGATTCATAGAATAATTTAGGTTGGAAAAGACCCTTAAAATTGAATCCAGCTGTAAAACCAGCCTACCAAGTCCACCACTAAATCATGTCCCTAAGCATCACATCTACACATCTTTTAAATACCTCCAGGGATGGCAACTCAACCACTTTCCTGGGCAGCCTGTTCCAGTGCTTGAAAACCCTTTCGGTGAAGAAATTTTTCCTAATAGCCAATCTAAATCTCCCTGGCACAGCTTGAGGCCATTTCCTCTCGTCCGTGTTACTTGGGAAGTTCATTTCTTACTTGGGAAAAGAGTATATAAATTTTCATATGTTTCTCCTAATTTAAACAGCATACATTTTACACTTGATCTTTCATAAGACACAAAATTTGCGATAAACATTGCCCAAATACCTTCCCAAGTTTTAGAACTGAAAAACACTTATGCATTTTCCTCCTCATGTGCTGAAAGCAGTTTACTGACAGAATTTCCGTAAAACAGGCACCAGTCAGTCTAATGGTACATATCCTGTAGGTTTCCCTCCGTGCCTGCTTTAACCAGCATTTTCTAGTCTGTCCTGAAAAGGTGGGCTCGGTCTTCTTCAGAAGCACTGAACAAGTGTTCCTCCTGCTAACTTCAGTGTAATCTGAAGCTGTGCAACATTCTCTGAAATCACACCACTTCTGCTAAAATGGCTTCCCATTTGACAAACATTGGCTAAACTTATCCAAGAGGACGTGCTCCCAGTGAGCTGAACCTATGAAAAATGTCATTGACAAGACATGAATCAGGGTGCTTCATCCCAAAGTACATGGAATTCAGAGAGATCATCTGGCACCTTCCTACATAAACACATCAAAAGCACATGTTGAACAGGTGTGATTAGACAAATCCATTGCATAATGATAATATTTGCTGGAGCTGAAAAAGGCAGAATTGAATGAAAGGTTGAATTGCAGATGGATTCAAGACATGACAGCTGGGTTTCCATCCTTACTTCAAGAACTGTGTGAGGCATGGTGAAAACTGGAGCATATAAATGATGCTCACAATTAACTTCAGCTGAGGTCACTAGCAACATTCAGTTTGTGGCATCAAATTTCCAACAGACTCAGATTTTGCTGGATATTTCCAGTTTACCATTACTCCCTAGTATCCCAGGACATGATTTGATGAATTGTTTGAATTCTCTTCAAAGCCCTTATAATTAGCTCAGTTTCTTTTGTCTCTAAATCTTGGCAAGTTATGTCTTGTAAATCAATCCCTTCATCCCCCCTAGCTGAGCATAAGGCAAGAACTATAGAACATACGAAAATTAGGTGAGAACAAAACACTCCGCTTTCAACATATGACAAGGAAAGTGACTACTGCGTTTCGTTTTATTCACGTATGCTCAAATGCAGCAGTCATTCTAAGCTCCAGTACACATAAACATTAGTAGCAGTTATTCTCACTGGAACCTTTACTTGTACAACTCCAAACAAGATTGCTTGTAATGGTCAGTGCGTTTTCTCCTTATGACGATATTTTTTCATCTGCCCCTCAAATTTTTATCTCCTGCATTTGGCAAGTGCGCCTTGAATGACAGGAAGAACTTTGTTGCGGTCCATGATTCATTTCACTTACTCCCCAGCCACTCCCTGGGTGTGTTTTTATAGGAGAGGACTCTTTTGCAATCTGAAGTAGTACAGCTCTATAACAATGTGGCATCACCTACCTGCCAGGGAAAGGGACTATTGTGATTAACAGCTTCAAGAAGAAAATGCAACATCCATTCACAAGTCTTCCACAGCTTAAGCCCTGATGCAACAATTTTGTCAAACAAAAATGCCTCCAAAACATCCATCCAGAGGCTCTGAGATGTGCCATTTGTACAAACTCAAGAACCCTGTGCTCTGCCTAACTCCTGTGTTTGGTCATTGTTTATTGCTGGAAAACATTTCCATAAAAAAAAAGTACTCAGCGAAGAGGTCCTTCAAAGATTTCAAAGAATGTCATGTACACAAGCGTTACTAAGGCTGAAGTTTTTGCAGAGTCAGCTCAATTTGGTAAAAAAGCAGACTTGAGCTACAGCATGTTTCTGTTTTCCTAGCATTTAATTTCACAGTTACACTTCTTGGGACAGTGACAGCCTCTTCTTGATGTTCTTCCGGAGCTCAGCACACACATACTCAGTTCTTGTTTGGTACCTCTAGACTTTCTCGATGAGAACAACCTAAGAAATAATTACATGATGCTGCACCCTTATGATCCTCAGGCTGAGTATTTCTTACTCATTGTACCTGATGTTTGACTCCTGGCTGGAGGAGGTGGTTCATAAAGTCCACAGGTGTTTTAAGTAGCAGCTGTGGTCCAAAATGTAACTGTGATCTGTTTCCACAGGGCTGAAAAGTCCATGCACACTTCTGGGGACCCACCTAGTTTCCAAAAAAGGAACACTGTGAGGTGAACAAAGTACGTCAGGACAGAAAAGAGGGAAACACCCATCTCCAGAGTAGCCTGACGTATGGTATTGCACTCAACGTGAAATCACAGACTTGTTTTCTCTGCGTGGAGCGTTCTCTTCCTCAGAGCCTAAGGAAAGCACATACATAACCTGTAAACTGTCAAGGGAAATGTTATATTATGGTAAAACATTAAAAAAACCCTCTGCATGTAAGCACAGAAGAGGTGATAAACTCGGAATGCATTTGCTATAAGATACTAAGTACTTAGTATTTACATTTGACTTCCTACCTGGAGCAAAAGAAGTGTCCAGTGCAGTGATGGCTAGTGAGTTCAGAAAGCAGCTTTGCTACATGAAAGGCAGAAAATGACCATTCAATTGATCAATAAATAAAAAGCAAAGAAAAAATCCTCAGGTCAAAATAAATAAAACTGAGAGTTTAGGCACTTTTTTGGCCAATGTATTAGCCTTCAAAGTCTTCTCAACCAATTGAAAAGGGAAGCACAAGCCAGACAGAAGATGTTCTTTGTAAAAATCTCCATAAATTGCAAACTATAAGTTTTATATCACCCATGATAATAGTTGTCTAAGTTTCATCTTCATATGAATGCATAATAAATAGTCAGTATTTTGTTCTGGTGGAAGCATTGCACTATACTCACAATGACTTCCCATTATTTGATGTTAACAAAAAAAATTCAGCTGAATGCCCCAAACACAAGCACTAGTGAAATATTTTTTGGGGTCATAAGTCAGGCATGGGTGCTAGTTTACCTATCATATCTGTTAACAGATCATGTCTTAGTCTTAAAAGATATTTACACAACCACCATCTTATTTCAACAACTAGAAGACCAACTTGGAAGATGAAAAGATTTTAAACGGATTATTTGTGTATTATTCAACAACATCTTCAGCATCTTAACATAAAGCAATCAAGATGTCTCAATCTTAAACATATGTCTTTCTTGATATGTCAATTGCCTTGCAGGGTAATTTATTCTTCTCCTTATAGCCTTGACTCACAGAGGTAGGTAAGCACATGTATAATCTTGAGCAAGTCTGTTGTCCCATTGATTTCAATAGGTGATTCATAGGTCTATTGAATCACAACCTTAGTCTTACTCTGTTAATTTCTTTGCATATGAATAATTCCTTACAGTTTAAATTCCATTACATCCTCTAGTAGTTTGCTTTGAGCAACTAAACACCTAACAATGAAGTCTTCGGGGACCACACATTTACAGCTATAGGTCTTTGGTCAAGGGGGAGAATATACTTCAGCCACTTCATGCTATTCACCGGGCAGCATGCCATTACCAGCAGTTCTTTACCTGGGTTAGTGCATCCATCATTGCCCCCTTCCTAATCCAACCACACATTTTTAATTGCTATTTGAATTTTTTCAGATGAAGATAATAATTCATTGTTATTGTTAGTTTTCTGTCTGAAAACACAACTGGATTGTTGCCTTTGCGGGGTAAACTCTTGAAAGCTCCTTTCTAAGCCTATGTATTTGTAGGATCCTTTTCTGCTGTAAGGTCTCTTCCCATAGGCTTTGGCAGATGAACTAAGCAGAGCCTGCTCATGCATTCAGGCAGGCATTTGGCAGGATCACAATTTAACAGCACCAAGTATTTCTGCCTAGGATTAGCAGACTGTTCCCACTGGCATTTGCTGCCACTTACCCTCAAGCTGTAGCAGAAAGGACCACGAGGTGGCAGTACTGCATGAGCAATTGAAACAAAAGCCAACTTTTTACAAGATTTGTTTCTCGGGAAACATATTTTCTACTGGCAGCTTCAGTGCTTTTTGTAAATTCAGCAACAGCAAGGAGATGACGTGAGCGAAGACTATACCCTCCACACTCTGAAGTATGGTGGTCAATGGGTCACATTTTTCTGCTAATGAAATATTGTTGTTTGCTTTAATACAGTATGTATTGACATGAAGGATGACATGATTTTTTAGGGCACCCAGAAAACCTGTGACTAGAAGATAAGTTTTCCATGTTATCAAAACTTGCCTTCTGTCTGAGAATGGAAGTGTTCAGAAAATCAACACTGAAATACTAAATTTTAAGGCAGAGCAGAAAAGAATGAGTTCTTTGCAAACATTTTTACAGAAGTGATGACTTTTTTTTCAAATCAGTGATCTTTAGTGTCAGCACTGCAAAGTTAATTATAGAGGGGAAAAACTGCTAATGTAGCTAAATTGTTCTCAGTTTCCAGAGGCTGAAGTACCTGGTCGTTTTTTGCATAATGGTCAATTCTGCATAACAATATACTGTTCAGTAAGGCTGACCCAGATGCAAATAGGAATGGCTGAACAATAAATGCTGAGCTTTTAAAGGTCTGAAGAAGTGTCTCTTTCCTCTGCCCCTTCATTTCGTAGTGGAATGAAGACAAAAGCCTTTGTGAGTGAAGTAGTCCCAGTGAGTTGCAAAACATTATATCAGTGTAAGAATCCTTTGTCTTGGCCAACCTTGGACCTCCGAATTCTTTCCTTTAAGGCTACAGAGATCAGAGATGGGTTCAGGCCCTGCTTGGGAAGTGCTGGTCTTGTTTCTCTACAGTGGGCTGCGCAGATTCTAGGGAGAGAATTTTTGTTTGGGAAATGCTGGTGCATTAAATATTCCAGCCACCTTATGGCTCCCCCAATACAGCAAGGGACCTCTTACTACAGTGGTAACAACTGTCACTGCCCGTTCATAACTCCCCACATGAATCTAGTCTTCTTGTGCCCATGGGAAGGAATGCACCATTTGGGTTTCATGGAGCGTTGCCTCAGGCCTCCTATAAACTTTTTGAGACAACCATAAATTTAGTGTGAGTAGGTTCTTGGTTCTTGTTGGTGACCAACTGCTGGCACTTGCTTAAGCCAAAACTGGGGACTGCATCTTCTAGGTGGTGTCCACGTGAGACAAAACAGCCCTCAATTTTGTTGCACTGAATTATGACAGTGCTCTATGTTGACGTGGCACTTCAAGCAAGCAGGATGGCTCCAGCCAACCTTTTTAATTTCTGGTACTCAACAGCTTTCTGTCTCTGAAAGAAGAGCCAAAAATAGCTCTTTCCGTGAGATACAGGGAAACAGATGTGCCATGGAGAGCAGGAAAGAATGGGAAAAGGAAGTAAATGAAGAATTATCCAAATGGGCAGGAGCCACTACCTATCCCTGAAGGAAACCCTGCCATTAGAGCCCCGAAATTAATGCAGTATGACCCAATGCAGTAAGACCTAGCAAATGAAAGACTAAAGCACTCAATGAAGGTGGGTTTCTGCTCCCCAATAAGAGAAGAGATGGGAGGAGGAAAAAAAAAGAAATAGTGGTTTCTGCCTGCTTGATATTTAACAAGTAACAGACACCTTTCCTCCACTCTTTTCCTTAGGAGGATGCAAAGGAATCATTTCACTGGCAATGTTTACTCTGGAGATATTCCAAAATAAGAGGAACAGTCAGCACAAAAGCATGCACAACAGACTCCTGTCAGATCCATCACTTCATCCACAGCGTGGTTAAAGGCTAATTGAGAGAAATGCATTTCCACACAATGGCTAATATGAACAGATTTATGCATGTGTGTATTTGTTTACAGAAATACATGTACATTCATTTTGTTATTATGTTTTGCCTGGAGAAATAAGCTGAAGTAATCAAACTTGTGCTGGGAACAGTAACGTTAGCTGCTGAAGGACGCAGAAGTTTATATCCTGTCATATAAATATTTTAGAGTCTTACTGTAGTTTAAGGAATACCATGAGGGGGAAATGAAGCGAGACTGAGGACAAGTTTTACCTTTGTAGATTCCACCCCACTTGCACTGGGAATCTCTAACATTTGAAGATCTGTTTGAGCCCACCTGGATGGTGGTTTTCCATTTTGTGCTGAAAATGTTAATAGTCAGCCATTTCCCCTTCAAGGCGGCTGGTACACAAAGACAAGGGAGGAAGAACTCATAACACAGCTGCTTTTGAAACCCCTCTGCCACCAAGGCTTTGACCATTCTTCGTCTGAGAGAATATGAATGCCAAACTGATCTAATTCTTACAGCAATAGCCACAAAAATGTGTTACACTAAGTGTTAGGACTGCAACCCTCTTAACACCACATAGAGGAGAGGGAAATTCAATAGCATTCCAAAATTGCCCGTTTTCTGTTGATTGTTGAATCCTTTAGCTTGACTCTTTTCCCTTTTCAGTGTCTGGCAAAGGTGCTTTCTGTCTTTGCTTACCCTGGTCATGTGTGGGACTAACATCTCAGAAGTTTTGTCCTCTATCAAAGCCAAGGTCCTTTTCCAAGTGCACAATAAAGAATTATATTGTGCCTCCTCAGAAAGTCACAATGCAAACTGCAGGGGACAACATTACCTTGCAGGAGATTATGTATTCAGCAGTCCTCCTCTATCACCACAGAGCATTACTTCTCCAGGGCATTACGGTTGGACTTCTGTAAATGCTGTGATTTCCTCCATCTGGAAAACCTTACATTTTTGGAAAAGGTTGAAATTGCATTGTTTTCTTATTCTGCATTTTCAAATACCAAATTCTTTAATATGAAAATGCATGACTAGGTCTAATTACTATTCCTAAATCCTGCTAAAATAGCATGCAGCTGATGTTTAACTGGGCTTCCTCACTGTGGAGAAAAGGCAATAAGCAGGGGATGATAGGCTGAACATAATAAAGTCCTTTGGCTGTTGTCTAGGTCACTTCAATGCTACTAGCACCATAAATAATCAAAGAAACAACACCCTGCCCCAAACAAAGTACAAGGAAACACTTGGATATTTGCATTGTGGGTTCATATAACAAGATTCAAGAACTGATAACCGCAGTCATCCACTATTTTTTTTATTGCTTTTATACACAGAATGCAAGTCAATAGAGAAAAAAAGAACCATTTGCAAGCCATTTTTAGAATAAATATGTTTGGGACTGGAAATTAATATCTGCCAAATATTGCTTAATAATCCACCATGAAAGTTTTCTTTTCAACATTTTCTCTTCCCTTCTGCCAATACATATCCCCCAATCAAAACTCCTGCATGGGGTTATGCCTTGATTTTCATCAGCCATGTCAAAAGATGACACAATAGATGTATAAATCTTCGCAGTGAGTTTTGCTTCTAGGAAAAGCTTTCAGGAAAGCACACATGCTCACTCCATGCATATTCAAAACTCAGCAGATGTATCATGATGAGTTGCCTTGATTTGGCTCCAGAACTACAAATTATAGCCATCAGCATACATCCTGCCAAGAGCAGAGGATGAAACTCTGTTTAGTCCAATCATCTTGCTTTAGTTGCAGTCACGATTTTGTGTCCATTGCAGAAATACTTCCTTCTAAAAGTATCCCACTAACATTTGTTAGTGCAACTATTTTGAAAATACAGAGTAGTTCTTTTCTTCCCTTGCAAAGCTTCTATCTCTCCCCAGATCTGATTATGCCGGTTATTATGGCTAATTGGAACTGAGCTGATGAAACAACATTTTACTGTAGAAGGATGAGCCCAAAAGGTTTCACTGGAAATATTTGGGCTTGACTAGCCTCTACTAAATCCAAAAGATGGCTCCAGTGTGACTGAGCAGGGTTTTCTGGCAAGCCTAATTCCGAAATTTAGGATGCAAAGAATGCAGTAGTTCATAGTCCAGGGTGATCCTGCCTCATTTTTTATTTTTTTTTTTTAAATTCTGAAGTAACATTTTTGATCTAATTTGTGTTTAAATTAAAGTTTTCTTAAAGGCACAGAATAGAGGAACCCCGATCAGTTGTAAATGTTGATTTTTTGTGAGTTCCAGTACTTATTCAATATTGCTATAGAGAAAGTTTCCTTCTAGAACCTTCTTGAGTGAAAAAGATTCTGAAAGTCGTCTCCAGATCACACTCTTTCATTTTCTTCTTTTGTTTTCTTCCTGGAATATAGCTAGGTCAGTTTTAGAGAGATGTCATATTGCAGAAATACATTCTTGTTGCCCCCATGTGGGAAACACTTCTGAAAGACACTGGTTTCGTAAGATTGTCCTGGACTAAAATCTGAAAAAAAAATAATAATTTACCCAGTAATTTCAAAATAAAACTTGACAGACTGATATGCCAACTATCAACGAAAACACAAAGACGTTGCTCTATTTTGGATCATTGCTCCCCAATTTTGCTGTCTCAGAGCAGATAAAGTCTTTCAAACATTTACTTTGGTACGTTTATCCCAAAATCTTTTGTCAGTTTGGGATTTCCCCATTCATATGACCACAGGACAAGAGGGACAAATCAGCATGGTTTCTCTTGGAGGATTTTCACTCCCTTTCAGTCCTTTAATGCTCTCCTGCAGCTGAAAGAAGGACTCAGCAGCATCATAATTAAACCAGCTCTCAGCACGGTTCAAGAGACTAATGAGGAAACTCAGTAGTGGAAAGTTGAAACATAAAACATAGTTTAAAAACTGTCTGAGAAGCAGAAAATAGGGCAGGAAGATGTAATCAGTGTCAAATCATAGACAAAAGAAGTGAGTGTCTGTAAAACTGTGCTTTGTCTCATGGAACTGTAAAAAATCTCATGTCACAGTCACACCTTGCAACAAAGCGAACTTCAGACAATATAGGCAAAGAAAAATATGAAGCTCTCCAAACCATGTTGCCTGGCGTCAGGCCTTTCTGAACACACAACATTGCACACCAGCCTCAGCAGAAATTCCAGATGTTCTAGGATTTGGTGGCATCACATCACAACTGTTGAATCTTACTTTTTCCTGTCAGATGCCCAGCATTCCATGCTACCAAGACTTCAGAAAAGTAATTGCCAAGGCATCTGGACACAACAGACCTATTGCACAGACACTGTTAACAAATGCTTGATCAGACATGGCTCCAAAATTCTTGGCAAGGTCCTGGCTCCAATTGAACTAACAGCTCTTCTAACTATCTAGCATTTTATGTGCTTTCTGTCTGATGACCTTTCAGACTGATAGACATTTTAAATGTATGTTGTTATTCTTACTGTGAAGTGCCTGTTCACAGGCAGGTATTAATGCAATGTTGTGGCAGATAACAACAGCCAACAACAAAGAAAGCATGGTGACTTCAATGCATAAAATGCAATCCCTGGAAAGGATGTTTTGCACTTTTTCAATAGGCTTTTAAAACACCAGCAAAGAAGATTCTGCCTATCTTTCACTGGAAAAAGTGGGAGTGGGAGGCAGTCAAAGGGCATAATTTCCTTACATGTTACTTCCGTTTTATTATTAGGCAAGCAAATAGATTTAACTCATTATAATATTTTGGGATTTTCATTGTCTGGTTAAATGCAAGAAACAACAGGACAGGCAGATACTTGTTTAAGGTGGAAATCAGGCTCCTACTACATATCCGATTAGAAATACAATGCTATATGTTTACTACAGCTACAATATATTTTTCAATGAATGGTGTGGCCAACATCATGCCATTGAGCAAACGACTGCAGTTTCATTTTGTGTGGCAATCGAAACCATTCAGTTTCAAAGAGCGATTGAAGTTTAATAAAGCGTTCCATTGCTAACCACCAAACAGTGTCAGATTTCCACTGGCAGGTTTAGGCAAAGAAACCTCTTGCTTTTTCAAGACCAACTGAATCAGGAATGTGTCATCAAGAACCAGCCTTTGTGTTTTAGCTTTATAGTCACTCTACAACTGACTTGGAATGGCAAGTTGCATGTTAATAAAGCAAATGGGTATTCAAATTCTCCATGCCCTGGAAATATCAGGTCAGGCTTCTTGGAGCGCTGCGAGAAACTAAACCTTTGTTTTTGTCAGAGAGTGTTGGGACATGGTTGTGCACCATGCCAAAAAAGCAAAAGCTATGGAAGATGGCAATATACGCAGAGCCAAATGCCAGCTAAATGCCACGTGGTGGATTCCATTCACTGCTAGAGCAGATCCTGAATACAGCTCTGACTGACACAATCAAATCTGTTCTACCTGACACGGAGACACACACAGGTAGAAAGCACTGGCCACATACTGTTCACGGCCAGACAGTCTTTAGGGTGGTTTCAGACACTGAAAGCAGGGCAAACTTGGAGCCTAATCTAGATCATAAATCCACTCTTTCCTATGCCATGTGTAACTGGCAATGGAGCATGTGCCACAGTTCCTCCATTTGTGCTCAGTCCATGCTGAGCAAGGGAGTTCATTGCAGCTCACAGACAGAAGTCTTCTCTCATTATCTCACTTCAAATCAAACTCAGTCCCTAATGGGATCACATTACACAATAAGAGCTTTATTTCACTTAAGAATATGTGCCGCAAGTTCTTAGCATAGGAACAAAGCCATGTTTGGTGGATGGAGCTGTTTACATACAATTCAAACGAAGCTTAAGTAGCTGATGACTAACTTGCAAAGCACAAAGATTTCTCTTCTGTATTGCTGAAAAATGTTAAAACAGAACCGCTTTTGCCCCCACCAAAATATGTCACTGCCAGAAGCTAATTCAGAGGTCGGGAAAACTAGGGTCCACTTCAAAGTTAGTCTTGGGGTTGTCCAGTGCAAAACTTAGGAAACATACTGGAAAAAATCAAGATATGAGTCATTCACACCAATCCATCAAGACATTGTGGGAATCTACTGCTACCACCCTTTGAGCTAAACAACTTTCTGGAGAATTTCCATTGAAAGCAAGTCACAAGAGACTACTTTGGCTCTCTATAGTTACTTCTTCTTTCCTTTTATTTCTTTCCTTCTTGCTTTCTTGCATTTTTTTCCTCACTTGCTTTCTTGATTTTCCTTTCTTTCTTGCTGTCTTTCATTTTTTGCTTGCTTTTTCTCTCTCTTTAGTTCATTCTTTCCCTCTCTTCCTCTATTTTTTTCTTTATTCTTTCCTTCCTTCCGTCCTTGATCTTCAGTGTAATAAGAACAAAGGACTGAATCAAGGTTGGGGCATAGATCTGAGGGCTTAATGTGCCTTAGAGGGGGAGCTGTGGCACGTATAATCAATGCAGAAGCACAAAGTGAATGGCAGTGATGGACCCAGAGAGCTTATAACATGCCGTGCACGAGGCTGAGTCTGAAAGAGATGGAAAGGAGTGTCACAGGGCAGTGAAGTGACAATTTCAGCATTATTCTTTTACCTTACAAATGAGGATCAGACACTCTGAGAATATATATATTACTTGAGCCAATTCACACTGAGAGTTTGTTGTCACAGAATTAAGCTGTAAATGCAATTAGTTATCTTCCCAATCTCTTATCTCTGCCACCAGTTCTATGCCACATACTCCCATTCTCTACTACTCCAATCTTTTCATGGTTTTTCACCCTGAAGAAATGCATTTTAAGGACATCACAGCAATGAAATCTGATAAAAGTGCACTGTGATGTGTCTTCAACATTTATTAGGACTGACAGAAAAGTATTGATGGGAACTGTCTGAGGGGAAAATTTGGCTTTCAAATTCTACTTTCTACAGAAAATGTGATATTTTCTTCCTGACAATCTAATGCTTTTAGAACAAAAGACAATTCCCATGACAGTTGCATAGCAGCCATATTATGTTACTTTCCCTCTACCAAAAAGTATGAAAGCAATGTTTTCTGGGTGTTGTGGCCTAAGAATGGGATCTAGACTCTGCTGAAAATGGGGGTGTCAGGAACTAAAATACCCATAGACACATTCCCATAAAATTGCCATAGACACTAACATTCCCATAGACACATTGCAGAACACTTTTTACAAAGAAAAAAATCCCACAATTTTTTGGTCAAGATTCTCGAACAGTATTGACTTTATGTTATTGGGAATCTTCTGTTGCAAAATGAAACAAAGAGCATGATACACCTCCAGTTTCCCAGTAACTCTTATCCGAGAGATAAAATAAATTGATATGCTTGTGTACATATTATATCTAATGTCTGATTTGCTGAGAAGTGGAGCCTGAACTCTCAATAATTCTTCTCTGTACTCTGAAACTCAACAGGATGAAAACTGCAATTAGTTTCCTGCTCTCGTAAACAAACAACTCTTGCATCATCAGATTTGTGTACTCATTTACATTTGTGCTGTATACAGCTGAAGATTACGAAACACTAGATCTAAATTAATTACATACTGTGCGTAATTTATCTGGGGATTAAGGCCCCAGTTTAAAAGGAGTCCCACTGCCAGCTTAACATTGGTCTGCACATACAAAGACAGGTTTTGTGGTCATGGTTTCAGTCACTTACGATGTCTCTGCCTCCTCAAAGTACATAGGTACTATATTACCAGAACTATTGCCAGACTTATACTACCAGACTTGCATATATTGCTATAGATATGTAAGTATGCAAAGTACCATTAGTCTTCAGTGAATACCAGTGCTCTCAAACTGCTGTCAAGTGAAATACTTTGCCGCTGCTGAAGGTAATAATAACTTGTATTAAGACAAAAAATATCTTAATTGGGCTGCTGAACAGCTTCTAAGTTATTCAGTTCAAAAGAGCCATCTATGAAATCAACAGACTTTCCATTTCTTCAAACACCAACTTTCAAAAATTAAATTCTGCATTCCAATAGATGGTAGGCTTGAAAACGTAGACTGAAAGATAGCATCGTGTTTCTCTTCAGAAATTAAACCACATGAGAACTCAGCTGCAGATTCACTTGCAAAAAAAATCATCATCCTGGGGGGACACTAAGGCTTGGAGATGAATTTTTTGTGGTTGCAGAGCTTATTAGTGGCCAGATTTGCAACTGAGTCTCATTCCCTAAACAGGTACAATGCTCTCTGAACTACATTCTCTCTTAACCAGCCAATGAAGAATTAATAAAAATGTTGTAGTATTGTTATCAGAGATTTTTGTCACTTTATTATTGCTATGAAAGTTTCTTCACCACTGGAAATCTGCTATCTTTTAATAATTTGCATTCTATCCACTTGCTAGAAATACGATATGCCTAATGCTTTTTTTAATATTCCATTAAGTAAATGCAGACAAAATTAGGAATTTTTTTGCTAACACCAACTTTCTCTTCTAACAATTGTCTCAGACCAGGTGTGTTAGGGTGAGCTCGTGATGTCAAAACACACTTTTCCCCTGTAAGACCATATTTGCCACACAGAACCAATGCTACTTGCTCACACTTCAAATTTGGTTTTCCTTCAGGTCTCTTTAGGGCCAAAAGCTTGTTTGATTTCTAATCCTCTGAAAGAAATATGTGTGAAGCTACCCCAAAGGAGAGTTACATACAGTATCTGCTCAGTTACTTTTCATTTTTACCACAGTTCATTAAGAACCTATTCTTGTCACACTCTTCTGTGATCACTTAAAAAAGGATTCATATTTGGAGGGTATCTTTGCTATCATACTCTGCTTTACCACAAAGAGTTTAATAACCCTTCATTTGAGATTCACTCCGATGATTACAAAAAACTTTACAGACCCTGAGGAGTTTACACTGTAAAGACAACAACTGAGCATTATAGTTATCATTGCATGGTGGAAAGCACTGGCATGTGATGAGAGAAATTTTAGGAAGGGACTGGAGAAGCTCACAGAAGGTATACTGAGCACAACTGGTTATTAAATATGGACCCTGAGATGTGACATTCACCTTAGGAAGTTTCAGTCCACTGACCCTACTAAACTGGAAGAGCAGAGTGGCTGTAGGACTTTGCAGTGCTTGTCCTGGTTCTGATATCCTTTGCTTGCACGTTTGCAGGTAGGGTTTTACCTGGCCCATTTCAAGTTATTCCTTTGTTGTAAATGGCTTACTGAAGCCACTTTTCCTTGAGAACAGTATTTGCAGTATTTCTGATTCTGAAGAAGTTAAAGTTACTACTGTGCCATAAAAAACCCAACAACATAGTTGCTTCTTCCTCCTGATTTTCTTTATCTGAGAGCACTTCAACAGAAATTATGTCCTGGGAGTGAGATTCTTCTCTGAGTCATACCCACTGAATCTATTTTGAGTTACGTGTGTTACATGAGTTTTTGTAAGCGACTGAGAACAGAACGTAATCCGATCAACACAGTAAGCCAGGTCTTGTCAGTTTCTACAGAAAGCACAAGGAAAACATTGACTATAGATATCATATCATGTTATCTTAAGCCAACAGAAGGTTGTGGTTCATTGTTTTAAGATATTAATTCCACGATATCACAAAGTAGAAGTTTAATGATTCCCACGAACACAGTATTTAGTAACAATTTAAAAAGCTGGAGGCATGACAGGTGACGCACTGTCCTTTGCTGCACTAGGTGTGGAAATACTACTTGCCATGCTGAGGACAAACCAGAAATTGCGCAAGAGCAATTAACTAAATCTTCCCTGCAGAAGAATCTGCAGACACACCTTGCCTTCTGTAATGAGATCAAAGAGTGCTAGAAATACATTTGCCAAGGCCTTTACCGAGCATTATCCCCACATCACCTGGAATGTGAGCGACATGGTGAATGCTGTTGTCCTCGCTGGCATTTCTAACCTCATATCTGGGATAGCATGCAACTCACATTTGTATCTTTAGAGAAATGAATTAAGTAGCATTAGAAAGAAACATGAACAATATGTTGTTACTCACCAGATTCAAGACTAAGTAGAACTACAACGCTTTATGTTAGCTGAGCAGTTCTGCCTCATATTCAACTACACTCTACTGTCTCAAATTTAGTTTACGTTCCTTTATCTGCATTTTTGTTCTGAATTACAAAAGGCCTTACAAAAATCTTGGCTAGGCAGACAGTCTTTGTGTCCCAAGACAGAGCTGACTTTTTAAAGATTCCAGCAATTTGCCAAAATGCTAGACCTCCATTGAGCAGTCTTTGCAGTTGCCCCACATGTAAAGGAATCAGCTTCCCATCTGTAACAGTTACAAAATAGAGAACAACCATAACAACAAGACAGTTACAACCATAGATAACAATACCTTTAGTAGAACAATATGAGTAAAATTATAAATGTTTAACTTAAATATGTATTTTATTGATCTGTAGATTTTAGTACCAACATTACACTTTGAAAATACTAAGCATATTACAAAAGACTGTGAGGACATTAGTAGTGTTTTCTAATTATTCTAAAGAAAAATAGCTGTAATTGTAATTTTAGACTGTAGGTGTCTATCATCAGCCTTATATGCTACAGTGATGACTCAGTTGTATTGTACCATTTGGTTACATTTAACAGAGAACTCATGGAGGCGTAGGTAGGTAGGCAGGCAAAACAGTGCTACAAGTTCAGTGTTTAATTGGGGGCCAATTGTATGCCAAAAATAAGAACTAAAAATTAAAAATAAATTAAGCCCAATGTTATTATCACTGGAAGTCAATGAAGTTCCATGTGATGAGTTTGACAAAGAGATCTTTAAAATCATTACAGATTTCTTCTCCTTTACAGTGCCAGCCACAACTCTGAACACAGTAGCAAACCCAGAGCACTCAGCAACTTGTGCATGGGTTGGGACTTCCCCTTCTCAGTGGGGGCACATAGCTCTGTTTTTCCTTTCAGAAAGACAAATTTAAACATTTACAGAGAAGCTCATTTCTAACAAAAAATAAGATTTTAAGGAATCAAAAATGAAACTCGTCCTGCACCCCTGAATCTCATTTCCAAAGCAAATGATGCTCAGAGGAGCCATCTTTTGAAAGCTCCCTTCGTTTGGTAACAGGAGTGGTCTGCAGCATCCTCTTCTTACCTGTCATTTTTATTGTCTTACTTTTCCTTGCATCTTGCCCACAGATGAATTCAGACTGTCCTAGTCCTAGTCTTTTCCCTTTTCTCCTGATACAGAATAGTCTCATTCTGCTGGCTGCTTGTTCCCTTTCAAAATGGGAATCAGTGACACTGTTGGAAACTCCAGTGGAGGGAAAAGAGTTTGACTTGTAAGACGTTTCTCTAAGCTCTCCTTGCTTTGACGAAACTTAATGTGGAAAATCCTATCAGGCTTCCTATTTTCTTCTATCCGTGCTAATCTCTATGAAGGAGATCTTTACCCTTTTAAAATATTCTTGCACAGTGTCAGCAAATCAGACATTTATCTGCAATTAATCTGCAACTTCCCATTTAACACAAAGCAGCTCACTTGCTCATGACATTCAGAGAATTAGTTATTTAGGGAGTTAAGCATAGGTATTAGTAGAGATAATTGTCTACTTAAAATATAAACTGACCAAAGTCAAATTACAATAGTCATTATTACCAAAACAGATCATGCTGCCTTAACGGTGGAAAGGCTGCTGGGGAAAGTTTCATTGACAGAAACATGTCCTTTCAAAACAATTCAAGTGACTTCTTATTGTGTGCTGAAAGGAAATAGGACTCCAGATTCTTTAGTTCAGACTTCTAAAGAGAACTGGGCATGTAAAGATACCAAACCACTTTTGCACAGAAAAGACATTTTTGAATACTCTTATGATTTCAATACAGATTTTTATCATTGTTTCACAGCCATTTATGAAAAAAAATCCAACTGCTGAATCAGTTTGGCAAAACCCAGAAATCAATGGGCTCTCTAAATATCTCCATTTCCACTACTTTAGACTACACTCCAAAGTTTAAGCAAACCACTAACCTAATGATCTGGTACCCACAGGACAGGGATGGGTCTCTGGTTCCAGTTATGTCTATAATAATAGAATAGCTCTATAATGAATGTTGGCAGATTTTGTATGAAACACTTCTTCAACACATCATCAGTCCTTACAGCAGGAATGGTATAGCAAAATTTTTCACTTTTCTAAATGATAGCCTTCATGCATGTTGTTCTGTCATTCAGTGAAGGCTTTGCCATGAAGAATTAACGTGCTCATGATTTAAACTTACCTACAGTGTCCTAGAAGAGGAGCGTTGTTGTTGGTAGATGTGGGAGATATGGAACTGAAGGCAACAGTACAATGATCAGTTAAACATAGTTTGCAAAAATGTTTATTATCTTAGCTGAGTAAAGTTAGGAAGAGTACTATGATCAAACAGTTATTCTGCCACTCATTTTTTGCATTCATAATGTTTCCTTCATGGTATTCCACCCTTTGATGTACACACAAATATTCCAGCAGATTAGGTAAGATCTATCTTAAAATCAATATAGTTTAACAGGGGCAGCAAACTGAATTAAGGTGAATCAACATGAGAAGTCTTTGATGCGGTTTAAATATTAAGTAGCTCAAACACTGATCAGTCAAACCTGTTTTGGGAGAAAAATAAATTTTTTTAAAAAAACCAAAACATAGGCTGCTCATGAAGCACAACAAAAGCAAAGTGGAAAAGAATCTTCCCTGAGACCAAAGCAAATCTGGGTTCATGGGGTCAAATTTTACAGTCCTTATACATGAAAGATACTGTGCCTAACTTGCACAAAGCACTTCCTACAGGTGCTACCTGCCCTACAGTTACTTTAATCTTCACCTTAATTAGTCCAGATTACTAGCAAAAGGTATAATTTACTATTTGGTTTTCAAAAGAAAGTGTTGAAGAATCAGGCTGTTTTGTAAGCAAAGAAGGCAGATTTCTGTCTCATCTCTTTCCTCTCATTTTCTTCTCAAGGCATTGGGCTTTTTCATTTCTACCAAAGTGAAGGAACTTAGAGTGGTCAGATAGTTGCAGTGCAGCAAAGGACACACACTTGTTAGTGAACAGCAAATTGAATGTCCATAAAGAGCACCAGACAGCTGAGACATGCCCATTTATACATACTTTGTAATTGAGGACATAGACAGGGAAGATGCTCAAAACTCAGTAATTTGCCTTAGATTCTCTGCTATCTCTAACAGTAGGATTTACAAGCATTCTCATGGGCTGCATGGCCTCTGCAGGAACTCAATTGAACTAAAAGCCACTCAGTTTTAGGCAGGCAAGAGCTGTGCTCACAGCCATGGAGTTATGATGCATGTCTGTGTCCTGCCCTGTGAGTCATGTGAGGTTGGAACATCCCCTACTCCATGAGAAATTCAGTGGAACACAAGCAGAGATCTATTTACTCCTTAGAGATCACTGACCCGTTAATGAATTCCTCATTTTGCTGTAATTTCTCCACATGTTTGGCAGTCTGGTGCAGCAGGGAAGGCTGAAAGCAGAATGGAAACTGAGGTGTAACATCCCCTCCTTCCTCAGGAACTTTCTGGCAGGTTTTCTGTTTCTTTTGGAAAGGTGGATAAATTGTAGTATTTCCCCCACCCCATTTTTGTTTCAACAATTACAGCTCTGACATGTTTCTGTCAGTTTGACATATTTGTGTTTCTCTTATGTACTTGCTGAATGATTAATACCCAAGATATAATATTTTAACTCAGACAGAATAGGACTGTAATTTTTTCACGGTCTTTGAATCTTGCCTCCAAAAAGAATCAACATTTGCACCACAGAAACAAGAGATAGAAAGAAACAAAAATAAACCAGGCAGAAAAATCTGTTGCTAGGTTATTTCTTAACAGAAGTTGTTCATATATTCAATTATAGGATTCTAGTTACCTCTAGCAGCTTTGTCGTGGTTTGGGCCAGACTGGCCACTGAAACCAATGACAGAGGCTCTCTGACCTCTCTCCCTTCAGAGATCGGAGAGTATCTCCCTTCAGGGAGAGAAGGAAGAGAGAGAAAAAGACTTAAGAGTTTAAAAGAAACTTAACTACTTTAATGAAATATTAATAATAAAATAATATTTCATTAAGATGATAATATAAAAAAAAGAAAATAATGGAGTATATACAATATATACAAAACCAGTGTCAAGCTCCCAGGATGATGATCACATCACTGGTAGGCAACGGGAAAGTCCCAGGGTGGACTCAGCAACTGACAGGAGCTTAACTCAGGAACTGGATTCAATAATGCACAGATCAGGATCAAAGGCAGATGAACAGACAGAGTCCTCCTCGGACACAGGCCATTGAAGAAAGAGAGCCGGCCCTTTGATCCCTCAGCTTTTATACTGAGCATGGGGCAGATGGGATGGAATACCCTGTTGTCAGTTTTGGGTCACCTGTCCTGTCCGCTCCTCCACACAGGTATGACCCTCTACGCTTTTTCGTTTCTGACCCTCCAATGGAGCACATAACAAAGTCAGCTGGCCTTGGTTGTTATAGCAATAAGTATAAGCAGAACCATCTATACATACTGTTCATTGGCATAAATTATAAACAATCAGGTATTATCACTGTGGAAACGGACAGTGTCTGACAAAGATGCTGTTAATTTCAGGGAGTTCAATTAAGAGGAAGAGGCTGCAAAGTAAAATTACTGAACAGAAAACTGGTTCTGTTTCACCTGACACCAGGACAAGCTTCAATAGAATTTGTTGTGTTTAGTAATTCCAAGTGCTAAGGACAGCACAACTGACAATACAGTAGCATGGAAATAAAGTATGAATCTTGTTCTGTAGCTTACTCCTCAAGTACTCAAGGATCTTGTACCTCAAATATCTAACATATGGTCACTCTTCAAGTGCCTACTAGATATCATGGTTCTTCATCTGACTCACTGAACTTCCTCATGAAAGGGCTACTTTTCTTTAATTCAACACATCTTTATATGTATTTATATATATATATATATGTTTCCATTCATATTTAGTTAAGACTAAATTTTGAAACATAAAAATCCTTGAAGATTTTTCTACTTATAAAAGGTGGACTATATTCCAAAACATCTGCAGTAATAATAGGAGGTTGCTATGCTAAAAGTCATGATTTCTGAAAGCCAAATTTACATGACACTGAAGGAGACAACACCACATATTCATTTGGATGGGGAAAAATTACACTTATGATTAGTTTTAAAATCAAGAGCATGCCAAAATACGAGCTCACTTCTGCTCTGCTACAATGTTCTAGTAACACCTAAGAACACAGCTTGGAGATATTTTTTTTCAGGTACGTGGGAAGCATGAAGTCTGCCAGTTTAATAGTTACAACAAATAATTTAAACTTTTTGTTCCCATCACATATCTAACAGTTTTTAGTGGAACATCATCAAATGTTTTGGAAAGTGATCCATTCTCGACCTAGCAATTCCAAGTGATGGAGATTACAGCTGCTTGGGAAAAAGAAAAAAAAAAAGATTTTTTTCCTTAGAAGACATCTCAAATGGAATATCTGAGTTCAGATTTTTTCAGCAGAGGTTGCAAATTCAAAGTCTGAAATTACTGTATAGGAGGAAAGCTGTTTCAAACCAGTCTAAAATCCAATAGCATGGGGGTTGGGTGTTAAGCACCAGATCTTTGTCTGATAGTCTATTTTATGACAAAATAAAAATAATATTAGACCTATTCTTTAGGAAAGTTCAAATTTGGGGAAAAAGAATGAACATGTTTTCCAAAAAACGTTTTCCATAAAATTGTCGATGTCTGTATAAAAGAAAGATTTATCTGAAAAAATTTGACATTCTACATTCAAAAAAATCTCTTGGTAAGATGTTTCAGTACTTAATTATTCTCTTTCATAATTTGCATCTTAATTTAATTTGTCTATCACCAACTGCCAGGCATTCTTTAGTCTCTTTGCTTCAGAGTCAGGGAACCTCTTCTATGAGATCCTGCATGTGCTGTTTCAGATTCTAATCAAGTCACATAAGCTTCTTTTGTTTTAGGAACCACAGTTCTAAATTCAGCCTTTTACCAACAAACAAAACAAAAAAGGTAAAATAATTTTTAAAGGGGATTAAATGTGTTTTTTGAACATTTTATTCAAGGAATTATCAAACAATTTGCTGGGGTTTTTTTTTGCACCATGTCCCTAATACCTGTATATAATGATCTTGCACTTTTAAAACCAGCACTTCTCTATATGTAATAATGCAGTTCATAATCCGCACTTAAAATATTTGTTTATGAAGTTGCCATAATGACGATACTGTGCTTAAAATATGAACTAAAGCTTTCATTGTCCTCAACAAAGTAAGAACTAGTTTAGAGAAGACCTATTGTGGTCTCACTACCCTTCAGAAGAAAACAAAACAAAAAAATTATTACAATTTTTTAAATAAGTTCAACAGGGAAAAACACATTCAGCAAAGAAACAGCTCTTCTTTAAAGAGCTCAAATTCTTAACATATTGCCGTTAGTATTTGTAGATTTCTTTTTCTGATGTTTTTCCTTGTCCTTTAAATATCAAAGGTGTCTCCTGTAAATGCTATTTGAAACTGTGTATCAGAAAAGCTTTGCTCCTTGTGACTCATGGGATAGGAAAAAAAAAATTACTATAACATTTAATCCAAGGGCTTCTGGTTTGTTTTTGTTTTTAACTCCTATTTCAAACTGAGGCTACAGAGGAGATAAAAAATAGAACTCCTTCTAATTTCCATTTTCCCCTTTTCCCACAGTAACAGTATCGTGGTTCTGTTTCAGTTGTTGTCAGATGGAAGTGAATCTAACGATTCTGATGGAGCTGTGGTCTTAAAAGCCCTGGAGAATTTACTAGTGCACAACCAAAAGTCGTATAGCATGGTTTTGGCAAACAGGGTTTTACATATGTTCTAAATATGACCTTTGAGGTTTGTGGGAATCACTGAAAGCCATCCTGCTGCAGCATCTTTTCTGTTCTGGCAGTACCTTACTGAGCTGTTTGACTGCTTTGGATGACAGAAAATTCTTCTTTTGCTTGCGTGTGCAGCTTTGCCTCACTTATTGAACTGTCTTCATTGTGATCCACAAGTTTTCTCACTCTTGCTCTTCTGATTCTCTCCTCCATTTCACTGCAGGGTGGGGGTGTTCAGGGTGGATGGGTGCGGTGGAGTGGGGGTGAGCAGGGTTGGAGTAAGGGAACAGCTCGTGAATGCTTGGTTACTGATTGAGGCCAGCCCACCACAGTATTGAATGCACATGACGACAGGGTTCATTGAGACAGCTTAAGCATCCTCCCACACTGCAAGTGGCCTTACCATGGTCTAACCCCATACGAGAAGCGAAGTTCACTAATAACTCAGTTTTAACAGCATAAAGCTCTCTCCCTGTGGAATACTGAGGTCTGGCCATACCAGATTCCTGGAACTCACCACTCAGCCGTGTAAACATAGCAAAAAGCCATGCACTTAGCAGGCTCATCTCTGGACCATGCTATTCGCATAAAGCTAGCCAAATATGCATAACCAACAGTTTGGACTGGTTTAATTCATGACAGGATAATCACAAATTCAATTTGCCTGAGATCAGAATGTGAACCTCTGTGGAGGACACTATGGCGGGGAAGAGAGTTTGCAACATTAAGGAGGAAATTTGTATTGCCAAATGCACCCAGGAAAGCTGAGGCACATGTAAGATAAATCATTCAGTGCAGAGCATAAAAAAGCCCAATGACAATGTTAGGAGAACCCCTGTGCCATAGATGTCAGAGTACACCATGCACATTGCTTTTATAAGGTATTTGCTACTTCCTCATGTTACCTCATCGTCTTGTTGTAATTCAGTTTGCCTCTTGAGGCTTAGAAAGCACTTGCCAATGGTAAGGCAGTCTGAGGGCTGAGAGCATGGCCTTTCAGTGTAATAGTCCCCATAGAAACACTAAGAACCAAAATCTTCTTTCCTTCCCTTTAACCATCTCTGTTACATGCCTTCCCTCCTCACTCCCTCTCTGGTTTCTGGAAGAGATGATATTGCATATCAACCTACAGTTGCTTTGCTGAATTTGCAGATTCCTGGGTTTGTCTTTTTCTTTTTTCTGTCTCATTTGATTTATAGCTTTGGAACATTATTTGAAGGCTTGCAGCCTGTTGCTAGAGAACTCTGTTTGAACACATCTCTGCTGTCCCTCCCTGATTTCTCTTAAGGACAGCTCATGATAAGACTGTTTACAATGCCTTCTGCCTCTGATAGTCTCTCCTGCCCAGGAAATGCACTTGTCCTTTCCCAATAAATTACTTAGTCTGTGTAATAGATCAGATTCTGTCCTTTCTTCGCTTTGTGCCTAAAATACTTGCTCAGCTGCTGAGCATTGTATAAAAAGTGTTGGTCTATAATTTTTTTTCCTAACAGCTAACCATTCTGACATATAAAAGTTGTGGGCCATGGTGTGAAGGATGTACAGGCAGATAAGCCATCAACATTACCTCAGCATTTGAGTGCTTTCTTCTCATATTCTTCAGGCCTACAACAAACAGCACATAGACGGAAGCTCTGTTACCCCTAACAGGTAAGGAGAAATATAACTTATCTGGGTAAAGAAACTCTCACTGTCCTTGCCCCATTGTTTTGTCCTTGCCAAAATGTGACCCAAGTCAGACTGCAGCTGTTTTCTCTAATATTTCATCTTTGAGTGAACCGGAAGGAAAAAAAATGTGGTGTATGTGGACATGGCAGAGAGATGGCCAGTTTCTGAGACAAAACCCCTTTGAATTTCCTCACAACATTTCTTCAGGAGCAAACCCTGGAACAGACTCTTCCTGTGGTTACAGCACAATAACACAGCATACTGTCCCATAGATAATCTAAGCCATGCTCTCTGTGAGCCACAGACTTAATAAGTCCTGTGAAAATGCTGTGGTAAATAAATTCCTTGCAAATCATTTCTTAACCATCTTCTACATAAACACATTTTGAACCTTTTGTGGACACTTCAATGTAGGATGTTTAATTTGATGCTTTATGAATCACCTGTGCCCTGGAAGACATAGAACAGTGAATAATCATTCATTAATGGAAACTCCTAACAGAGAAGAAAATAATTAATGCCTTGTATATTCATGGCGGAGCAAAGAACAAACATGAGCCAGAGAGTATGACCAACTGACTGGAAGCTGATGGGAACGTTGCAATTTGTCAAGTCACTTTAGTTTTAGTTTTTATTCCTTCTTTCTAGCCTTATGGTTTGGTTTTTATTATTATTTATTATTTTTATTAAATCGACAGGATTTTACTCATTAGATTTGCCTATTCATCTTTCTGGATCAAGTTGGCAAAAGATTTCTCCCTTCTTGAATATGAGACAGAAATGAAAACAAGAAAAACTTTTCCCATGAGAAGAGACACACATATACATATGTAACCAAAAAATTCAATAACTGACACAGTTTTCAAGCAGATCTTAAGAAATGCATTCTGTTCCTCCTCAAGTGGAATTTATCTATCTCTTCTCTTTCTACTGTAAAAGAAAAATCAGCAAATATCACCAATTCCCTCCTCCCCCCAAAAGGTGGTGGTGATAGCTTAAAATAAAACACTTAGGGTATAGGCCGGGCACAATTTGGTGAAGTTAGGGTAATGAAAATTAAACACTGTTCCCCAAATAGCCATTTTGAGCCAATTTTACTCTGTGTATTTAAAAATCATGAATGGAAAAAGCCCCCTGATTTTTGTAGAGTAGAAAAATGTTACATCAACATTAAGCTGATGGAGAGGGAAGAGGAGGAAGGGTTAGGCTGACTGAGCTTGTTTTGGGATTTCATTCAGTGGTTTTTCACGCAGCCATTTGTAGGTAAAGATGCTCTGTGAAATTAGCATGTCACAGCACTATCAAGTACTATTGCTGGCTGCCAAATAGAAACAGGACCTGCCCTTTTGGTTTGTTGTGGTTGTGATGGTGGGAGGGAAATCAGATTTAGTTTGTTTTGGTTTTTTCCCTTGTCATAGCTGGGAATGTTTTCTAACTCAAACATATATTTCACAGGAAGAACTGACAGCTGAAATCCCACATACATCCCACATCACTCTTACAACCCATTTGCCTTTGGAAACCTGTGCACTTTGTGTCTCTAAGACACAACAAACACCCATATGCTTCCATTAGCTGATTTCCATGGCCTAGCATTTGAAAAACAACTGTGCAGAATGCTAATTTCACTGTTTCTACTGCAGTTCTTTATTTCTGCACATCTGTAAGTGAGAAAAACATCAGCTGTGTTTAGAAATTAGGTTTTTCAGAACAACAGTGCCTTGAAGGTAGACCACATAGTCCTCAGTACTAATGCCATGTAAAACATAATTCTCATGCCTGAAAAGAAGAGAAGAAATTAATTTTTGTGGTAGAGCAGCAGGTCAAGGGACCATCTCAGAAATACAACAATAAACAAAATATGCTGCTCCATTGACATTCGCATCTTCCATCCTTGTGTTTCAACTTTTTGTTCAACATTTGGGAAGAGCCTTGCACTTCCAGATTCCCAGCCAGGACCACAGGTTCTACAGACTACAGGCCAACAAAAAATGTTTTAATGTGGGACAGGGCTCTGACAATTTGTGACACATTACTAAAATATGAATAGCTCTTCTGTTTCTGACCATTTTTTGGTGCTGGAGGAAGAAGGCAACACACTGAACGCTGTGCTGAAGGTCAGTCCTCTGGATGAATTCTGCATCTCTTGCTTGCACCCAAATCCATTCACAGCACAGTTTCTGCCATGCCTAGCCTTCCTCTTGGACACTATCTAGGATCCACCTGGGCCCTAATTCCTCACTAAGAAGTGTAATTTATTAAAGAGGTGCACCATCCTGCATTGTGAGTCAGCCTCTAATACCAGCACACAAACAGCAAAGATACAATACATTGAGCAAGGGCTGAAACTGGGCCAGCAACAAGTGGTACTGATGTGGCAAATGGTGGAAAGTGATTTGCATTTTGGTAACAATTTGGTGATAGCACTCTTTTTAAGTGCAGGTGACAACAGAAGAGTAAGACTAATATAGTAGGGAACGCCCATGAGTCTCCAGAAACATAGAAACAAATACTGCTCAGCTTTACAGGAGTTGAAACACTATGAAAGTAAATATAGGAATTAAATACCTATGTTTTAATATTACACATCATTATAAAACAAATACCTCTCTTGTATGTATTTCAATGTGAAAGGAATCAAAGACATGATCTATGTTTCCATATCTAACTCAACTGAGTTTTATAGATCTTACAAGAAAGTGAAAGATTGTCAATAATCTCTCTTTATCCACGCAGACTAAATGATAGCAAAGATGACCAACTTCAAAGTACCTGATTAATAAAATTTACACAGTTGAGAAACGCAGCCAATGAAAATACAGCATGTCCAAACAACTCTCCTGCTTTCCCAAGGTGTTAGTGACAAGCATAGTGATTTTCGTTATCTTTCCTCAGGAAATACTCTCTTTCCTTCCTCCCATCCCTACTTCAAGTTCAGATATAAAAAGAATTGCCATGATGGAAGAAAATAACTATTTTCTCCCAGAACTCCTTCACAATCTTCAGAATAAATATGCCATCAGAGGCTGGCTGAAAGTACCTGCGTCTCCAATGAGAGTACCTGCAGATGGCAAGGAAGACTATTTTTAATTTGGCTAACAAAAAAGATATTCAGGCAAACAGATGCTGACAGATCTTCTTCCACCCTAAGTATTTACAAACTGACCTTAATGGAAAGCATACACTATTTTTATTTTGTATATTTACATACTGACAGCTAAACATGCATGTCATTCTGGCAGTTCATAGAAGGTCAGAATATCTTTGCAACTGCAGCAAAAAACTTCTTTATCTTTTTCTCTTTTTCTTATTCTTTTCTTTTTATTCCTCCTTTTTCTTCTTCTTTTCTTTTTCTCGGTTTTGTTGGCAATAGACCTTCAGAAAGTCCACTTTATGTTACAGTGCCTGTTATAAATGCATAGTCCATGTCTGAAACTGAACAAAGGTAATGAGTATTGACTGTAGAGAAAACTACAAACCACTGGTGCTGAGTTTTCCTGTGTTTACTTGCTGTAACTCATATTTAACTCTAAGCAAAAACTGATGAATTGGAGTAAGAATAAGCATGAAGTAAAACACTACTTCTTCCAATTGCAAACAGACTATTTGGTGACGCATTTGAATTCTGTCCGTGGTTGTGCTCCTGAAAGCACACATGGAATTATTTTTTCTTTAAAAGTCATAAGGATATGGCCCAAGGCAAATAATGAATAACAGTAGCTATACAGAAAGGGGTTCAAAGCAAGTCAGAAAACATAAAGGATGTGAATAAGCAAGGGCTTTACACCAGTGAAATTTGTGGAATGCAAGAGCCTTCCAGGTGAAAAAGCAACTGTACTATGGCTTGAGCCTTGATGGACTGCATGGCATTTCCAGTATCACGTTAGTTCTTCCACTGCCATTTTACTCCTGCTTTCAGGCCATTACAACTGTGGTAGACTTTAAACCTGGGAGAATAAAACTCAGAAAACAGTGAAATACGGAAAAAATGCTCCACAGATACATTGTCATGCTCTAACATACTTGCTGACCTGGAACTGCTATCAGAGAATGGTTATCTAACTGGCATTTTTGCAAAATGGAAGTGGGCACACTGAGCAAAATGATATGGGATCCTGGACAAACTCAGAGCACAAACAGACATAGATTTAGAATGGAAAGCTTACAGCAAATCTCAGCTGCAGGATAGAAAAGGACTTTGCTCCTCTTGTAGCTTAGGATTTTACAACCTGTAGTATAAAATTCACTTTAAACTTCATAGATCCTGTGAGGATACTCAAAAGCTGAATATCCTCATGAGACCTTGGCACTTCCCGCCCCAAAACACTAGGTTAAAATGTCAGCTTACAGCCTACAGAAATGAAACACTAAGGACTTGATTGAAATTGTATGCTGTATCAGTGACAGAGTTATGACGAAAATATAGTTTGTCAAATTCTAACTGCCAAGAAAAAGAAATGTCTCCAAATGAGACACAAGATATAGGACAGGCCTGTACTGAAGACTTATTCCCCCAAACTAGCTCTGTGATAATAATGTCTGAAAAAATCTTAAGCTATGTATATGAAGTATATTGAAGATCGAAAAATCTGCATGAGAAGTCAGATAAATTATTTCAAAAAGAACACTTGATATTCCCCAAACCAGACTCCTAGCAAGAATCTTGCTTAAAATTATGAGGATTCCTAAACTACTCTTGAGCTGTTTGATAGGTAGGTTTCATTTTAGATGAAGAGAGAAACAAAAATCCTCAACCACCCTCAAGGATCTTCTTGGAGCATCTAAGCCTTCTGCATACCTTTTTTTTTTTTTTTCTGTGTTAAAAAAAAATTCCTGCAAAAACTGGCCAAGAGATACAGCTCAGTTGATGGACATCTTTAAGCTCCTAAGAGGAGCAGCACTGGCAAAATTCCTAAGCCTGCAAGGGAACATGTTACGGTGTGTCATCCTTTGGATTGTGGTAAACTGGTTTTAGTGTGGAGTGCTGGAGAAGCCTCATATGCCAGCTTAGCCTAAGGGCTGTGATGCTTGAAAGAGGGCAAGAAAAAACATCAACTACATAAAGAGGCCCGCTACAGGTTTGGAGCACTTAGAAGCATAATTTTGTTTATAACTAAACACATTGAAAGATTTTCTCCATCTAAAAAAGCTTTTTTTTAGGAGTTTGTGTTCTGCAGAAGCCTGTTTCAGATGTGGAAAACTTGGTTAGCTGGAGAAAACAGTGATTCTGGCTTTAAAACCTCTTTCCATCTTCAGAAGACTAGGCTTGAAAATGATGCAGGAGTTCACATTAACCTGAGTTCACTGGAGTTCACCATGAAAAAAAAAGCATGCTCTAAATTCTGCACTCTCTTTTAATACTACTAATTTATTCTGAATACAAAGGTTTGGTTAAAGCTATGAGAAAGTTTATAAGTAGGTATTACAGTTCTTTCAGGGGTTAAATTAAAAAAAGAAAGATTTTGTGTTTATGATACGTATGTATGTTTAGTAATAGGTATATCTAGACTTACATTCCTGAGTCTTCTCTGTTCTTGTCCCCTTGTTTGTTCTTCATCCTTCAAACCATCCTCTCTGAAGCTGAAAAGAGATTTTTTTGAATGAAAATCGTAGAGATCTTAAACAATATATTTGTACCCTCAAAAAATTCCATGCTTTCCAAGGTTTCACAGGCTAACATTGAAAATCCACATTTTGTGCTTTAGAGTTGCAGTTATCTTGATTGAATTTTTCACAGTGAACACATAAAGAATATACATTTTTTTATTTAATAAATTTGGTTTTAAAAGTGTTCCAGAAGATATTGTTGTCATACCACGATATACTTTGGGAGGATAATAAAAGATCCTACCAATTTTATTTTTTTCTATTTATCAAGATCTAACAGCATCACAAAAGCTGTGTATTACAGTATTTCTACATGGAAAGAAATAACTGGGCCAACTTGAACTAAGCCAAAGCCAGTTATTTCAGTTATATACATTCTGATGTTACTTCTGTTTATATATATTTATGTAAAAAATAAACTAATAAAATACAGTCCAAAATAACTATTTATTTATAACTAGATATTCACCTCAATATGGCTTCACCTGCACGCTGTGATTCTTGTCGGTGAGAGTTTACCAGAGTTTATCCTCAACTGTACTGTTGAAAACCTCCTAGATTTGCAATTTCACAGGAAAAGGCTCCCTTGCTCCCTGTATCACTTTCATTTTGGTTATAGCTCAAAAATACAAGAACAGCCAACTATGGGCCTGGCAAGAAAATGGCTGCCCAGATCCCCTTATGAAGCAGGTAACTCAGTGCTTGCTGTCACTTGAACAGGAAAATAAGGTTGACTTTCTCCTTTGTTCACGTTGACTCTCCCTTGCCCATTCTTGCCACAGGCACAGCAAGATTCCACTGAACTTGGCTTTTGTTCTGCACTGTTGCACTTACCCAACAAAGGCATCACAGCCATTATATTAGCTGAATCATTGCTTGGCTTGATATTAGCATGGACATGTCTACTTGAGCAGATGCTGACAGACCTGAACGCATTCTGCCTGCTTTCTGCACTGCCTGGGTGAAAGCCAGGTCCAGTCCAGAAACTATATTATATCACTAATTTTTTCTATAGATAATAGACACTAGCTGCAGGTTTTGTCAGTAAAAGTTGTCATAAGGTCAAAACGTTCTCCAAACAGTGGACAAAAACAGTTGTCGCAGAAATGGGTCTTCTTCTGAGCTTAAACTACTAATCCAGGTGACAGAGAGCCTTTCAATACCAGGAATTCCTGACAACTAGTCTGATGCTCCACAGCTCCTTGTTTCTCTCAGCTTGTCTAATACATAAACTATAGTGAAAAATCTCATTTAGTTAAACTTTCTTCAAAGCTGTGTGATATAAAAAAGTGTACTAAAAGCTGCTATGGTTTTGTGGTTTTGAACTCCTAATAAATAGTTTCTCTTTCTTGTCATCTCCCACCCACCCAAAAGAAAGTAGGCATCCTCACAGCACACTCTAGTTTTCTCTTAAAGAGCCAAAACAACCCCAATGCAAAATAATAACACTAACAACACCACCACTAACAACAACAACAACAACAATAATAATAATATATGGAGAAAAATATTTCTCTCACATACTTTGGGTCCCTGCTTCTCACTAAAAATGTTTTCCCTTTCTCATTTTTTTCAGTTGGTTTCCCTGACTTTGTGCCTGTTGCTTCTTTGGTTTGTTCCTTTGATTCCCACCACACTGCCACAACCAGCCATATTTCATAGCTCTGCCTTCTGGAAATACTTGCAAGAAGCGTATTTTATTTTCCAGATGGCATGTAAGCTATTATACAAACAAACCCAAATGTTTGTGGTCTATCGGTGTAAAAAGAGCCATTAGATGGGGTGGAAATGCATCATAAAAGAGTCCTTGGCTGATTTGCTGCCTGTCTCCTGAGACAGTGTGAGAATCAGTGAGGAGAGGTGGTGCAAGGGCACGTAGTTGCTAAACCCAAGCCCCAGTGACAGTCTTGTCTTTTATTTTATTTAGTTGTTTTCTTTCTCTGTCCCACTGGACAATGGTATAAAATTCAAACCCAAAGGAAAAGAGTGTGTTCCTTTATTTGAATAACTATAGCATACATTCAATTTTGAATTAAATGAGTACTTTTTGTTATGTCCGAAAGTCGAAAAGCCAATTGTTTTTAACCACCTTGAGATGAAGGTGACTGTGTTCTCTGACTCCAGGAATTCCATTTTTTGAAAACATTAAAAAGTTTTATCTACTTATACTGCAGCACCTCTAAGATGTCTCAGATTATGCCCCTTCTATGCTTGTATAATAAGTAGTTCCATGCATGACAGCTATGCATCTCCAAGTTTACTTAAACCTACTGGCCTGTTGCTATCACACAACGCTTATTCATGCTACAGAGGAAAAAAATGCAAAAAAGTGCACATTTGTGTAAAATTCAAGCATTATGGTGAGGTGCACATTGTATGAAGCAATACGGCTTAATTCACATACACAAGAGATGAAATACAGATCTCTTTTGTCAACTCTTCATTACTTGGGAAAAGGAAGGAGTGTTAGAGGAACAAAGCTTTTTCTTAGCCCAAAATAGGGCAGGTATTTGACAGGATAAAATCTTCCTCTCTGCCTTGACTCTGTTTTGGTCCACTCACGTTTATCAGCAGCAGTTCAGGTGGAGAGGATTCTGCAATGTTTATTTCCCAGAGGAGATTTATGACCTCATGTGTGGTGCTTTATTAGAGATAAGCACATGCAAACACTCTGCCCTATACCAAAGAAGCATCATAAGAAATTCACAGGGCCTTGAGACCAAGAATACACATTGAGCCAGTTAAGGTCTGGAGCCAATAAGCTCAGCTGGACCTGAGTTGCAAAGTTAGCTCAGAGTTCTTGTCAAACTAGCTGCATGCAAAATTGCTGCCTTCCCCTTCTGTCCGCACTCAGCGTGGTGTCTTCCCTGTGTGGGAGGCAGGGGCTCCTGGCCGATGCTGCCTTTCAAAATAGACTCCATTTTCACTCCACAAACCCTTGCTTTGAGGGTCTGGCCCTGGCTGGCCTGTCCTTGTGTTCTGCATTCTGGTTTGTGTGCTGCTGAGCTGCCTACATGAGGAACCACTGGGATAGCTTTGCAAAGCTTTCTGGACCACTCCTGTATGTGTCTGTGTGGAGCCAATGTGGTTCCAGCAAGGTTTATTAGTCCTTGCTCCGCTCCACGGGAAAGCGGCCACACAATTTCCAACAATGCAGATGACACCAAAGAGAAGACAGCAGCACTACTGTGGTGCTGAACCTTTAGCAAATGTCCCTCCTGGACACAGCCTTCCTCGATTTCTCTGACACAAATGCACAGATTTGTGCATTGCTTGTCACTAGGAGGCAAGCAATCACTCCTAGTGAAGGGCTGACCAAAATAGTCTCACTGTCCTTCTACATACAGCCATTCACAGTGTTTTGGAGGAAAGGAAGTTAAATCCAGAATGTCCATCCAGAATACAGTTTTCCAGTCAAGTACAATTGTGCCACTTGAGTATCTCAAGTGACCAGACAAAGCTCTTAAGCATCTGATATTTCACTGCACTTGTGTCTTACAGAACAGTGGTGTGAGCTAAGCTGGTTTGGACTTCTGTCAAAAATCAGGAGGAGGAAGGCAGAATCTGTAACTCAGGTGGACTAAGGACATACTAGAAGGTAAGCCTAAGTCTCCTGCAATGTGCAAGGGCCCTCTCTACCCCGAAAATAAAAGATTACCTTGTTTGTTCATTCTCTGGCCTACTCATTATGGATTTATAGAAATAGAAGAGCTTCAACAGGAGAGGTGGCTGAATCTGAGTCTCAGGCAAAAACATAATGCTGGCAATCATGAATTTTTGCTATGGCTGCATTAATAACAGGTATTCAAACATATCTGAATGTAGATTCTTTGAGATGCATACTCAATATGTAGTTATCTGTCTTCTGTTGGCCACCGTGACTGGGAAAATGACTTTTTCATCTGTGTCCCTTGTTTAAAGTTTTCGTTTGAATACACTGCAAAACAGAAAAATATGGTTAAATCTTAAATATTTTTAGGAAGAAGTACCATTTATATCTCAGCTGTAATTATAGTTTCTAATTCTTTCCATGCCTACAATGGAAAGTAAAGAAAGAGAGAGGATTGTTGATTTTAAATCTGGAAGTGACCATCACAAGTTCCCAGTAAGACCTACAGGACAGCTTCTCCTGCACAAATTGTCTCCAACCTTCCATAAAAAAAAGGCTCTAGGTGCTGCTGAGTTTTCCTCCTCTGGAAAGCTATTCCGGTGTTTGTTTTATTAATGTTTAATTGGATTGTTTCCTTAAAAGGTGTTTTTGGTGTCTATTTATTTATTACTTCCATGTTTTTAATGATCTCACATAAAGATAAATTTCTCATGAATAAGTGATTGTCAGAGATTTAAAAGGCTAGCTACATTTTTATGCTGAAGGCGCACAATAAATCATCCAGGTTTTCTAAGTTGTCAGTCAGGAACATCATCCTGTTCTCACTGTAACAGCCGACTTTCATGAAAGGGCTTAGGAAGAGCTCTCTGGTGCCAGGCACTTTGTTTGATGTTGCTTGTACAACGCCCTGTGGTTTGTACACTTTAAATGCTTTGATTATGAGTCCCTGGGCATGATGCCAGTGCCACGAGTGATGCTTGGATGGGTCTAGTCCGTTTCCAGTGCTCTTACAGTCCCCGCACATTACTGGGGCCATGCAGCGTCACAAAAATAAAAGCACAAGTCATGGAAATGACACCTCCAAGATGAAGGTAAAGAACAAGCTCTCTAAATGTGTAAACATTTTTTTTTCTCTGTAACCATCTTTTTGCTAGGATATTCTTTAGGCTTGGAGTTGTTGCAACTCATGGAGTTGTTTTTCTCATTGGATAGCTTCTTTAACGTTCAGTGTGAGGCAGTACCATGCTTGTAGTGTGCACTAATGTAAGCAAGTAGAGACTTTGTCCTCTATCTTCATCTATATTTAGAAAAGACCTTGCCTTTCACAGGAACTGCAAGACACATGTAATAAGTGAAGTTCCAGAAATGATATACTGTGATATTTCTTGACACTTCATATAATAATAAAATAGTTTGCATAAACGTAATTAAATTATCCCATTTTATATGCTGCTACTGACTAGCACACTTACTGATTTGATTTTTGTAAAATTTTTACTTTTGTTGTTGACTATTTTAACAGATGTTAACCTATAAGTGTAACTGCAGAACTTGTGCTTCCTTCCCAGTTATTTCAGGTCCTACCTCAGTATCTCATTTTGATAAAAGCCTACTGGCTCATGTTTCAGATACTGCTCTCCAATAATTGTATGTTGTGTCTCAGGACCAGCTTCAAAGAAATAGCCCCAGAAATAATCTTCCCTTAAAGTTTAAAGTGAGTACCTCTTACCTCACAATAAAACAGATTTTTTTTTAAAAAAACCCTATTTTTAAAAACAGTACCTGACAAAACAGGGCAGAATGCAGCCTTCTCAGAAGAGCTCTCTTGCTGTCAGGAAAGCCACACTTAGCAGCTGATAGGAGTGGCAGCTCATCAAGGAGGCAAAGTGTTCTTGTGGGAAGGCACTGGGACTTGGGGAGGAAGAATTATTGCCTCTCAAGCCCCTGCATCCCTGCCCACATGGCATCCTTGGATTTTCTGATCTCTGGGAGCCTTTCTTACAGAAACAAGGCACTATCAGCTGGCTGACCTGCATTTCTAGTGCCAATGAAGGGTTGTCCATGGCCATGGGGCTGAAGGGAGCCACTCCTTTTCCTGATGAAGTATGTACAGATACGGTATATACAGAAGTTTGTACCAATATGCACAGCTTCCCCATTTGGCCAGCACCACCTTCAGGGGGACAACCCCTGCAAGGACCCTGACTGGAGGAAGGCAGGTGATGCATGACACTTCCCTGTGGGGTCCAGCACAGCTTGCCCTCTCCAAGAAGGTAATTGGGCATGTTGATGAAAAATTACTTCCTCCAGACCTTGCCCCGCTGATACTCGTTGGATGCTTCCTCCCAGGCTGGTGCCTGCTCCATACTGCCACAATTCTTCTTCTCTGAATGCAGCCCCACTCTGCTCTGACATGGGGTGCCATGGTCCCTGTTTGCACAGGTTATTCCTCTTCAGATCAAAAATGTGTCAAAGAGAACTGATTTTCCCACCAATGGGTAAATCTGTTAGTCACCAACCCAAACAAAAGCAAAGGCAGCAAACTGACATTTTAAGAGAAAATAGCAGGGTTAATCTTCAGATTGGGGGAGATGCCCTTTTACCAAGATGCTAATTTTGTTTACGTTCTGTTTACGTTCTTTGATTGGCTGTTGTTGCCTCATCCTCTTTCTTTCCCACTCTTAAGAAGAGATGGTGTGTGCTATTATATTTGGCTTGGTAAATTAAAACAGCACGAGGACTAGCACTTGGCTACCTCCACAGTATTAGCCTTAGGAAAGAATGACTAAAGTCTGACTTTTTTGCAAAAGCTTAAAGTGCTTTTACTGCCTCAGAGATACTGGCTCATATCTGTTACAGCACAGTATGTCCAACACTGCTGCTTTCTATACTACAAAATGCCACACAGTGGGCATTTAACCCATTGTGGATTAAATTAAGACTTTGCAGGATCTGCCAGAAAGCGTAATTTTCAAGTAATACAAAATAAATAAATAAATCAAAACCCCCACCCCAAAACCAAAGGGATTAGGATGTTAAAAATGTTTCTAATACCTCAGTTTGTCTGTATGGAGGGGCTAGTCTCTTCATCAGACAGGGCTGGTAGCAAGTCAGAGTGACCTGGGCCACATTTTTTATCTAACCTCACTAATTTGTTCTGAGACACCTCCAGGTCAAAAGATGCCATGTGCCCACTTACTGTGATATCATAAATACACCTGATAAGAATTCAGACCAGGTATTGACTAGAAGGGCTCAAGTAAAGATTGTATCCTGAGCTACATCAAAACAAGTGTGGCCAGCAGGTCAAGGGAGGTGATTCTGCCCCTCTACTCCACTTTCATGAGATCTCATCTGGAGCACTGCAGCCACCTTTGGAGTCCTCAGCGCAAGAAGGATGTGGACCTATTGGAGTAAGTCCAGAGGATGGCCACAGATGATCAGAGAGCTGGAGCATCTCTCCTATGAAGACAGGCTGAGGGAATTGGGGCTGTTGACTGAGAGTCTGGGGAAGGCTCCAGGGAGACCTTATGGTGGCCTTCCAGTATCTGAAGGAGGTCTACAAGAAAGCTGGAGAGGGACCTTTTACAAGAGCATGTAGTGATAGGACAAAGGGTAATGATTTTAAACTGGAAGAGGATAGATTTAGATTAGATATCAGGGCTTTGAGCAACCTGGTCTAGTGGGAGATGTCCCTGCCCATGGCAGGGGGGTTGGAACTCGATGATTGTTAAGGTCCCTTCCAACCTAAACCATTCTATGGTGCTATGATTCCATGGTTCTTTAAGGATCCTTTCTTGTAAGCCCAGTTGTAGCTGTCTCTTTCTCTCCAAGCTTTCCCTAGCCCAAAGAGTCATACCCATTACCTCTACTTCATTTCTTCTTCCCTTCTTCTTGGAATATTCCCCTCTACACAGGCTGCTGCACTTGCCTCCGTTCCTTTCCATGCAAAGTTCAAATCTTGTTTTCAAATGTGATCAAAGACTGTCATAAAAATGTTTCCTTCTTCTTTCATGTTGACTTGCAAGCTACTTTTACTCGCACTCAATTCAGGCACAATGAATGATGTATCAGAGAAAGCTTTGCTAAATAAGAAATCCAGCCCATGTGGTAAGGGCTCCCTACCTACAGAGCAACAGCAGCGTTCATTTAGATTGTAGAAAATCTGTCCCTCCAAGTTTTTCTCTATGGTGGTAGTCTGGAGACAGGAAAAATCCTTAAGCCAAAGAACAGATAAACCAGGTATTCACAGCAAGGCTTAAAAACAATCTGAGGTCCTCAGGGGAGAGTGCAGGCAGGCTTAAGAGGAATGTAAAATGTAAACATGAGAACAAAAAGGAACAGAGAAAAAACCTTCATAACTGAGGGTTCCATTTTATAAAAAAAAATAAAAATGTGTCTCTACACATGAGAGATGGACACAGAAATTTGCCACAGAAACCATCTTCAGTTATCCTCATCTCAGAAGGCCACATTCTGAACACCAAAAGAGAACATGAAGAGGAAACAGGTACAGCAGAAAGTATGTAAATGTGTTGGTTTACACAACCCCATATTTTTCTGTTGGTAAAAGTAATGTGCAATTGTATTGAGAAACCTTTTAAAGCCATGGGTCTTGACAAATTTGTTCTGTATTACACAGTAAACTCACAAAGTCGAAGCTCTAGAGAAAGGACATGTTTATGTTTGTTTTGAGGGCACCACTACCAGCCTGGAGCAAGGAGATTGTATATCTCATGAAGAAGTGATGTGAAGATGGCATTTCCTAGAACAAGCAGGTTAGAGTGGCAGGAAGGTGAGATAATAATGTAACTTACTGTTGCTTTGTTTTGTTTTGTTTTGTTTTTTATTAGAAGGTAAAATTGCATACCTGTGCCTTCGTGTATGCTGTTTGATCCAGGGGAAGTTTCTCCCACAGAGCTGGACTGTCAACTATCAGCCTCATATATTGTATGTCCAAGTTGAGGCTGTGACCCTCAAACCTGATCTGGGGAGTTCACCCGCATTTCCAAGGAACTCCGCAGGGACTGACATTTCTTGTTCAGAGGGGGCCCCAGCAATCACAAGCCTGACGGCGGGGTGCCGTGGCAGGAGTGGTGCTGGGGCTTCTCTCCCTGAGAAGAAAATGTTCTGTAATGCATGAGACCGGTTCACAGTTCCTTGCAAGGGTTTGCTCCCTTTCTCTGCACAATTCTGAAATGGTTTCTGCTGAAGGAAAAATTGTAAGCACTGCTTATAAGTTCCTCCTTTCTCCACTGTCCTGTACATCCTGTCTTATAGCGTCTGCTGTTACACGCCTGTGCTTTCCATGAGAACAATCTCACCAGTTATTCTGGAGACTGGCTTCTACAGCTGAACCATATTCCTGATTTTAGAAGTCACAACTAAAGAACAGATTTAATCCATGAGGAGAAGATCACACACTTAAATACAGACAATGTAATACAGACACTGCTCCTGCTCTAGGAATTTTTCTTGCACTGATGACTGCTTGGTCAGCACAGCAAGAATAGGATCGTCTCACTGCCTGTCTCTCAAGAGCATTAGCGAAGTCCAAGACAGGTTGTTGGTCAATCCTTACAGCCTTCCACTGCCAGTAAGGGGAAATCCACACACCAAGATCTGTACTAGGCAAAACGAGGCCAAAATAGACCAAAGAAGGGTAACGAGTGGGTGTAGCTGTATAGGAGACTGGTTATGGGAATGTGGCAGGACACCAAAGCCCCTGTCAGGGAAGCCTTTGTGTAGCCTCTCTCTTGAAGTATCTCCCAGGTTACAGAAGGCTCTAACAGGCTGGGCTACCAGCACATATGGAGGGTACACTCCTCTTTCGCACAGCATATCCTCCTCACACTGGCTCCAGTGTTGCATGCCTAACAGTTTTTAAACAGCTCTCGGGACAAAAATGGCTCACATCTGCTGAGCTCAGCCCTCACAGCTGACAACATCTGTCTGGGCCGGCAATCTCTAGGACAGCCCAGCCCAAGCTGCCGACCTCACCGCTGCTCGCTGAGCAGAGAGAGTGGATGCTGCAAGGTGGTTTTAGAGTCACAGCACCTTCAAAGGCCAGAATCCTGAACTTCATCTCTCAACCCACAATTTCCAATCAGGCTGGTGTGAAGTCAAATAATCAATTTCATGATAAGCCATGAAAAACAAGCTTTTAGCTACAAAATCACTGCCCATCCTGAAGTCCCTTACATTTAATAATTTCCTAAATTTCTTAAAAGCACACCTGCTTTTAAGCAGAGCATGTATCAGCTAAATAAGTGGAAGAGCTCTTCTGCTTGCTTTCAATGAGATCCTCTGTAGTGACAATCCTGTCCTTTGGACAGTTATGGCAGCTGCATGCCAGGAGTGTCTCAAGGAAAAGAGGTAGTAAGAGAGGTAGGAAGTTGTGGCCATGTGTTGGAAGTTTGCAAAGTCATGTTAAGTGCTCCAGGAAGGGGAACGTCCTCAGGCATTCGAGGTTTGCCTGAGTAAGCATGTTTCTACTCACCCTTCCCCTCATTAACTGAACTTGGGCACCTTAGAATCTGACTTGGTCTCATTTGTCACAGGTGATGAAAACTCATTAAATTTGGGTTGAAATCCTGACTTTATCACAGACTTTTTTTTCTGTTATGATCTTGGGCATATCCCGTATTTTCTGTTTTTTTTTTATCATGGTCAGAAGCTTTTCAAGACATTCGTACAAGGATATTACATAGCTTCTTCATAACTTGGCCCTGATTTTATCATGGGCATTAAGCTACAAAGTCACAAAAATGATAAAGATTTTCTGTTTTTTTCCTGGTTTACTATTTTTCTATCTTTCTTTCCTGATTTAGTCTTTTTCTAGCTTTCTTTCCTGACACACACAACGTGAAAATTTGGCAAAAGACAACCATCTATTAAATGACAGAACCAGCTTAAGCTACTCAACAATCTGACCTGTTTCACCAGACAGTAACTAAAAAAAAATCAAGAAAAGTTAAAAAAAAAAAAAGATTGCCGTTAAACATGACTTTAGCTTAGAAAAAACTCTGATACTAAATCCCTTATTTTTAACATTAAGAAAATCGGTTCATGGCCAGTAGAGGGCATTTGATTTCAAGACTTTGGATCCTGGCAGTGACCTCATCATCTTGAATTAAGAAAAAGTAAAACCATTCTACATTATTAAAAATTCATACCATTAGTGATTACTTCCGTGCTTTTCCAGATGTTTAAACTTTTCAGTCGAAGTTCCCCCTGAAGCCAGTGGAGGCTGAGAGACAATGAAACAAAGAGTTACTGATTCATCCTTTCCTGAATTATCCACTTCCTACTTTCTAACATCAAGATAAATGGGAGCTTTACTCAACCAACATTCAAGAAAAAGGACCACCTACAAAAGGACTTGTCTGTCCCTTGTTACAGAGAGTTACCTGCTTGTCTGAGCTGGTGCAGTTACTCCTTCTTATTTTCATTGTTTTTTTAAAGTGGTGAGCCTACAGGGTTTTACTGTAATCTCAAAGCTTAAAGTAGGGGAAATGCACACCCTTGTAGAGCGTTGTTATCATTTTAAATCATTATGGCAATTAGTAACAAGCACAATACCCAAACTGTGTGAATGTTACTCTCCACGGTGTTGACAGTGAGCAGATGAAAAATACACTCTCTGAAAAGTGTGTGCTTTTGAGATCTTAATTTCAAGAAATGAGAGGTACTGAATAGGGGAAATAGTATCCTGTAGCTGAAGGATGAAAAGCGTGGGTAAACAGCAGACTTGGGTAAAAAAGCTAATCAAAAGAAACACTGGAGCTGCCAAAACTGCATGTTTCATGATTTCATATTGACTTTCCTGAATGTCTTACGTATTTGAAAATGCTGAAATTCTCAGTTTTATATTTTTAAGGAAAAAATCTCTACCTTGTTTTTAAATGCCAATAAGTGTATTGATATTCCAAGAAGTTTGAAACTTGGTTTGGGTCCTATTGAAGCTAAACACAAAGTGTTTCTGATCCCCTACAAAGTTTTAACATTCTCTTTCCCCATCATGTATGAACTGGAATTGTCCCAGATAAAATTGCTAACAGTAAAAACAGATAAATCTGCTTCCACTTCCTTTAGGTAGACATTTTCAATTTTATTTTTTTACAAATACTTATGACTCAACTGTCGTTGACTTCAGCAAAGCCTCCAATTCTATGCCATTCTAAGAAGAAATTCTGGCACTGAGTACAGCTAGGAGAAAAAAGTCATTTTCTTGCACAATTAGAACAGAGTCAGGGCATCAGCAACTCAGGCAGAGACAGCAAAAGGCAGCTTAAGCCAAAAGCAGACCCAGGAGACCAAAAGAAGGAACAGGAAGGTGTTTATAACACGAAAGTTTAGGATCAGGTTTCTTGCCAAAGTTTGTTTTCCAAATGGGTTTAGGACAAGCTGGGCTACCTTGATAGGTGATATCTGAAACAAAGCAAGGAAGTTATGACTTCAGCATTTTATTACAGATCCATACTTTTCTCTTGAGGTTGTTACAGATACACACAGGTGCCTGCGAATGAAAATAGACATTAACATATAGACATATGTTAACATTGGAAACTGGAGTAACAATGAATACACTAGCTTATTAAGGAAACCAACACTTTGGTTTCAGCATGACATAGAGAAGTCCCTAAAACTACAAAGCAAGCTTGCAAAGTGCAGCTGAGTAGGTCGAACTGGCAACTGACACAGTTCAACCTAAAGCAAGACATGCAATTTTGCAAATAAGGAAACCCGATCATAGGAGGTTGTGATGGCAGGATACATTAAGCTCTCCATCACGTGATATTTTCAATTGAAGCTTGCACACCTTCCTCAAAAGAAAACACTTGCTTAGTCAGCAAGGGCCACAGAATGAGGTGGAGTCACTTGGAGAAACATTTGTGATTTGCCTTCTGCAAGAAGCCAAAGTCCATTACTTTAATGGTCTGCTCCTGGCCTAGATTCTACTACAGCAACACTTCCTCTAAAAAACTGTGTAGTATGAAAACATGTGGTCTGGAAACTTATGGTGCATCTTTGAATAACAGGGAAGTCTACTCATTAGCAGATAAAGTAACATGCTGGTTAGTAAAGATAAACACGTTTGTGAAGTACCTATTAAACACTTACATACTACTAATAATTTTCAGGGATGCTGTGCAAACACATTCCCCTTATGTACCACAGCACTGCTTTGCCTTTGGTCATCACTTTCATCATCAACTATTTAACTTCTTTTAATGGTCGGGTGTTCTATGGAAAGTCTACCACAAAGTACTACCAGAGATATCAGCTACATCTTCACATCCCTTTGTGGTTTTAATATCTGAGCAGGGCATCAGTGCTACAGTGCTATGCACCTGTGTTATGGCAAGTGCCTAAAAGTCAAAGTCCAAGATTCATGGCACAACATAAAACAATTGTGTAAAGGAGCCCCCGCTCTAAAATGGTCACCACCTACTATGCAGATGAGCCGCAATATGTAAGAACTAGAAAGAACACAAAAATAGAGAAAAGGTTGGTCAAAAATGTGGAACAGCTTTCATAAAAGCAGCAATATAAGACTTATTGAATAGGCGTCTTGAAAAAGGTGACAAAGGAGAATGGATATGACAGACATGTAAATTCAGGAGTGCTAAGAAGAAAGACCTCATCATACAGGGGTAGTATTTTTTCACATATATCATAAATACACCCAGAATTTGGACAAATTCATTGAGAACAGAGAAATTTACTGTTGATTTTAATTTCTGAACTTTTGTGCTTTATATGCACTAGCAGGATTTTGGGTCAAAACCATTCCAAATATGTCATCTTTGGTTAGACCTAGAAGTCTCACATTCATTGAATATGAAAATGGATGAAGTCTCTGTATCACAGATTGTCTTTGTGTGACAATCCTGTGTGCATCTTCATCAAATTTCCCACCCCATTTTGGAGGAGACTTTTCCTCTTAACAAGGAGCTGAAGTACCACAGGTGTGTGCAACCAGTATATCAGCAGGTGGTGTAAATACTGATGATTTAAAAGACACTGACCATAACAACTAATGGAAGAAAACATCTCTGTGTGTGGGGAAGATGGGAAGCTGTGAGATAATTGTCTTGCTAAGACAGTCTTGGGGGTTTCCCTCTCGCAGGTCCGTAAGAGAAAATGTCCACTGATATGGCTGAAGAGATGAGATTGTCCTCCCTGTACTTGACCCCCATGGAGACTTGAACTCCAATGTTAAGGAGATATTCTCTGTATCCTCAGAGTGAGTTTAACGACTGAAAAAAGGGGGGAGACACTACAGAAATATCATATTCTGTTTTGTAAGCTCTGTTGTCCCAGCTGCTTCCTAGGCGTTATCGTCCCAAAGTCACCTCCCTCTTCTCACCATAGTGGTGTGTCCTGTTTATTTTGCATGGAACAAGCTTGCTATTTTGCAGAACAAAGCATGCCAAATCCATTTGTTCTTAGTGTTTATAACTGATAGAAACAGCCATTAATGGCCTCTCAAAAGCCCCAAGCGATTCAGAGTAACCTCTTCAGTCATGAAGCTTCCCACCTCTCACTCTGTGGGTTATTTTTATGAATCAGTACTCTTCAGCTGAAGTTATCTGTCAAGCTGCCAACAATGCAGTACTGAAGTATATAGGTAGAGCTAGAGTCAAAATCCACGTTGCAGTGAAGCTCAAGAGCACTGAGAGCACCTTAGTAGTTGTGCTCCATCTTTTTCTCCCTGGAAAACTCAGATACATTGCTGGGACCAGACAGCTGACAAAGATGGTGGAAGTGACACAGAAAGTATGGATGGAAATGCTACACTCTTTATTTCCCATGAGACATGCAATATCCCCCTCAGCAGACATGAGATATGAAATGTGCAACTGACTCCAGTGCATAAACCTAATCCAAACTTCTCCTTCAAGAAGGAAGGAATGCAAGAACTTCAAGAACCCAAAAGCTAAAAGACCTTAGAAAAGAAAATGACTTAGCCACTCCCTCTCCCCCAACCACTGTGACCTTACTGATCTCTTCTCAAAGACTAGAAAAGACTCTAATTTTCAGACCGCCTCTGTGATTTTCTATTATACACTTTAGATGTTCAGTTTTAGAAACAAAGTGAGAGCTTTCACATGCCTGTCAAAATTTACTCTTAATAGAAACAACAGAAGTTTCTATCAAACAAGATACCCTGTGCCTTGATTCACTATCTGTCTGGCGTTAGAACTCTAATATCCAGCCCAGAGAAACTTAAGCCAATGCTGATTTGCCCCAGCTGAAGCTCTGGCTCACTATCTCTTTCTCTAGTTCCAAACCATTTGTTAACTTTGCACACACTTAAAAGAACAGTTCAAAACCTGGCACATCCAGAATTCTGAGGACAATGTAAAGCCTATTTTATTTGACACTGCTGGAATTTCAGAAAAAAATACTAACCACTTTTCTCCTTGCAGTCTCTCCAGGAAATAACACGTGCAAGGCACTTTAGAAATTCTCATACATTTTTAGGTAATCCTGTTGTACAATTTGGCTTAGTATCAGAAGTATTTTTAATCTCACAGAATCTCCCTTGGGCATTTGGAGTCAAAGAAATACAGGGTTGGGTTTTGGTTTTTTTTTTTCTATCTTCCTTTATCTTTCTTTCTTTTTTCTTTTTTCAACTGCTGGATTTTTGCCCTTGTCCTTTTCCAACCCATAGAATAAGGCTCCTTTAACACCCTCTATATTCAGAAGGGAGGATTGAAAGAAGCAGCATGTTTGAAGGAATTTTATAGAGTAGTTTATGGCCATGTCAGAGACATTAAGTACTTCTCCTATCCAATAGGAATGTGTCACATGAATAAAGGAAAAAAAAACTACCCCACCAACCAAAAAAACCAGAAGGGCAAAAATGTGTTACAATCAATAATAATTCATTACACAAATTTAAATACTCATCTAAAAACTTAATAGTTTCAAATCCCATTGTGTCAGAGCTGTTCAGACACATGATGCAAGAAACATAGCTTTAACCCATAGAATATTCTTTAGGGATTACACAGAACCAGTAGACAAACAGGTGGGATGGATCTTCAGGGATGCAAATGAAAGACACTGACCACAGCCAAAAATCAAGAATCAGTCTTGACTCAGTGTTTGCCCAAGTGTTGGCAGAGGTGGGAAGAGCCATGCTCACATGGCACAGCTGATGCAAATTGTAGTGCTTTTATAGACACTGTCACTGCATCATCTGAAAACATTTCGGTCTATTGTGTCTGTCTTCAAAGGTGGGGAAGTAGGTAGAACAGCAATACAAATTGCCTAGGGGGCACAAATCTTCCTTTTTGTTCTTTTCGATTAGCTGACTTTCCCCCAGTGTTTTTCTGTACTTCGCTGTGTCTCTGTGTCACTTTTCCAACAGAGAATGTCTGCATAGGAAGATGTGCTCCTACCAGCTCAATTAGTATAAACAAATCTATCTGAGTTGCCTGTTCTCCTACTGAAATGCATAAAACCCCAACCCATTCTCATCTCTTCTTTGTTGTGCTTGGCACAAGACAGCATACTAAGAAAAACATTCTTAGCTCTTTTTACACCTTACTATTTTATTCTGCAGAAGGTCATATTCACTCTTGACACTTTTCAATTCTAAATCTGGTCTAGATCTCAGTAAGAACAGAACAGGTACTTGTTAAAATTATGTCCATGCCTAAATGTTTTGTACCACCATCATGCATTTTGCACATTGTGATTTTATTCTGTGAAAGAATGTTTATTTCTTGAACAGAGACAGAAATGGCAGACAGTGAAGGTGGGGGTGGGGAATGAATTCACAGTCTATCAAGGATTGATGTGAAAAAGGGGAAACTAGCACAGCACGAATTTCTGTAGCAGAGGAGAAACTTAGAAGCGTTACTGCTGCCAGTATACGCATCTCCTGATGCTGGTAATTGTTGCACAAGTTATATATGAGAATCCAGTTTTCAACCACTAATAATTTTGTAATGAATAAAACATCTTACACTAAATGACAAAGAAACAAAAGCTGAATCCCCAGTCAAACAATATTAACCAACAGACCAGATTTTGGCAGTGTTGTTCAAAGTGTTTTGTTTGAATAAATCCTTGAGGCTACTGAGTGTCAAGTGAAAATGAAAAACCTCAATGGACTTTCAATCACAATATTAAGACCTGATCACTGCCAAAAAAGTTAACCTGTATTATATATTGGCTGGTCCAGAGGTTCACCTCACCTTTCAGCAGAGACCATCAAGATGTAGAGAACTTGGTGCCTTGCTTGCTGTGTCAGTCTGAGATTTAATTGCTCAGTTCCCTGCAGTCACAATCAATATCATACCTATTTCCTGAAAGATGGCAAAATAAGGATCACTGCTCCTTCTAGTTTTGTAACTGTAGCGTATGAAAACACAGTATGGCACAAAGGTTTAGATGTACAACAAGAAAACTCGGATCCCACATGGGCGTGTGTTCAGGGCAGGTATGGAATGTACAGGGTGTGTGTTTGTGCTCTGACAGCTACGTCTATTTTTAATGAAAGCAAAATGTAAATTATGGAGCCAGTAAGGAGAGTGTGAAACAAAAATACGTCTAATTATAAATCTGTCCTTTCCTTAAGCTATTATTTAGATAGATCTGATGAGACCACACTGATTGTTTTCCTTACTTTCTCCCATCCTAATTTAGTCTTTGAAAAGGGAGGTGTGTTCGTGGCTCAGTTAATTACCTTGGACATTATGTTTACTTGTTCAGTTAAAAGCAGAGGAGCCTAAATTGTTCTCCTACATTCAAAAAAAAAGAACATCAGTGGAAGAATTAAAGTTGACAGTCAGATGACAGGGTGAAAAAGAAAGAGCAGAGGAGGTTGATTAGGGTCCAGAACTTCAGTGGAAATTCTGAATTTTTTTTTTTAAATTAGGGCTTTGACAAATAAATGTTACAATTCTGGAGCTTCCTTGAGAAACAATGAAGGCAACATTTTACCTCCACTTCTTGGAATGGAAACGGGTACAACTCCCTGAGCTGTCCAGGAGCACTGCCCCGAGCCTGTGTGCGGAAGGAGGACACAGAAGCGCTGCCAGCGCTCTGGAACCAAATCTCCCACTTCAATGCCTCGACTCAGTAGGGCAGAGGACTCCTCCAAGCAGAAGCTGAAGAAGCCTGAAAACCACTGGAGGCAAGTTTCTGCACTCTGCCGACTGGCCATGCGGTCCTGGGTCTGCCCGCGGGGCGGGTGACTCGGAGTCGCTTGTCCTTACCTGGCTTTCCCTGCCACGGCTGCTGGTGTGAGGCCAAGAGCATGCCCTGCAGCCCGCGCCCAGGGCTGGGAGAGAGTGTCACGGCATGTCCCCGAGCCCTGGCCTGCCTCACCGGCGCTTTCGCCCCACGCCGGGGAGGACAGGCAGGTGCCGAGCCCCCAGCCCTGCCTGCAAGCCCCATGGGCACAATCCTGTCCTTGCCCCACAACACAGCAACTGCCCCCGGGGTGCCGAGGCTGTGCGTTTGAAGCCTGTGTTGACATCAGAGGCTTCCAAACCCCTGTTGCAGGGGAACACGGTGTCTGTCTTTTGCCCCGGGGCTGCCTGAGGAATTTCTGAGCAGCTACCTCTTAATCTAACTTTGTAATAGGAGCCTGTGATGCAAGAACCAAGCACAAGTTTTCACATAGCAAAGAAATTACAGAGCTAGTAACAAATGTGGAACAATGGTGACTTACACCAGCTAGAATCAGTGGTATTTTCCATACGTAAGTCATAGTTCAAATGTAAATTGCCAAAACACAATGTGAGCTAAATAACTTATCTCCATTCAACAGATGCAAATACCCAGACTCAAAGAGACTACATAATTTTATAAAATCTTCCCAGCAAGGCAGTGCCACAGAAATGGAATATCACAAAACCTTTCTCTACTTACACAATCATTTTTACAACAACTAACTGTTGTTGAATTGAAGGAATCAGAACTAGAGTTGATCAAACAAGAAAAACAAATTAATTTAATTTTTCTTTTTATTATGTTGGCCAAAAGTACCAACTTGAAACAAAGTGGCATTTTCATTGAATTTAAAATTCTTCCTTGGGAAAAATAAATATGGCCGAAGCTGAGCTGTTATTGTGCAACATTTGGATTTCAGCTAATATATTCCAGCTGATTAAAAGACTGAGCCAAAAAGAAGGTTGGCTGTAAAACCAGGACATTGGAATCAATGACTTCAAGTTTTCCCAATTAAAATGGTAAGAAAAATGGAAAGAAAGAAGGACAAGAAAGCTCAGGCTTGGTATCGTCTTGACTTCTCCCATACTTTGGCCCTCTTAATTTTTTTCATGCGTATGAAAAAAATAAAGAAGTTTGCCATGCATAGGAGGCCTGGTCTTGGTTTTGGGCTTTTTTTTGATGTCTCAGTTTGTCTTCTACTTGGTTCCTGAATTTACCATGTGGGTTAGGTTTTTTCACATTTCTGTTGGTGCAGTTTCTCTCAAAACTAAAAAAATTTCTCCCTATCACTCTCAAGAGAAAACCAAAATAGAGTAGAGAGAACTTTCTATGGGTGAAATTTAGAAATTACAGTCTTTGATTACTGAATTCCTTGAAATCATTAACACAGTAATACAAAATACATCTCTCATTTCTAATGGTCTGGTAGACCGTATTACTTTAGGAGCCATTACACTGATTTCAGTGAAAATTTTGTCATTGGAAATCGAATACTAGCTTCTTAAACTAATTTTGGTAGGAGTAAGACACTTGCAAACTCATTGAATTATTGAATTTGAATTTTCTCTTGACTTTTATCAAAGACTCTAATGCTCCAGAGTTAGTCTTCTCAGATACTGCAGCTCTTCTACTGTAGTAAATGCATCACTATAGCTAACAGTGTGTGTAATTCCTCAGTTATAATTCAGAAAGGGTACATTAACGATCCTGGGAAGGAGCAGAAACTAAGAAGGTGGAAAGACTTAGTAGAAAAAGTATATTACAGAGACCTGTCAATCCTGTTTTATGTATGTAAAAATACATTTTTTGCTGAATCTAAGGTCATCTTTCAACAGCATAAGTCTTCCACAGGGACAAATATCTATTTAAAACAGTGAAGATGGCAACTTGGATGTCCTGCAGCACTAAATAAACCCATCTTCTGGATGGTCTCTGCACTTCTATTTAAAGAAAATAGAAAAAAAAAAGAAAAGTAAGATTAGGTCAGAGAGAGCAATAACCCCAAAAGAACTATGACAAAGTCAGATGACCCAGTTTTTACAGGTTAAATTTAAAGTCCAACAGGGACATAAGAACTCAAATCTCATGAAAAGAGATTTCCAATTAAGCTTCTAGGTCCCTTCCACATTTAAAACCTGCATTACATTTGAATAAGGATTTTCCCATGTTTGTGAAAAAAGATTAATTCAGTGTTTAACATTAGAAACAGCAAGTGTAATTTAGTACAAGGCTTATGAGTCTAATTTGTAATCCAGCACTTGACTCCCACCAGGTCCCACATCACCTTTGCCTATGACAGATTACTGCTTATGTTCTTACTCCAGTAGCATTCAGAGATGTTAGTATGTTTGATGCAGTGAAGAAGCTGCCTGTTTTCTGAATCATTTATTTCATTTCACAGTTAATGATTATTACTGCCTCAGAAGGGTTGCTTTAATTTTACTATGCAAATTCAAATTATCTGTAGATTAACTAATTTGCCATAATATCTAATTGCAACACCATTTTCAGCATCAACTAGTGCTTAATTTCCCATGGGTACAAAACATGACAGATCACTAGATGGTGCTGTTTCTGGATTGGAATTAAATTGCTACATACTGGATGAAGCAGCAGCAAAATTGTTCCAAATGCTTCATTGCAATCTCAGGATAAATGAAAAAAAAAAACACCGACAAACAAAACCAAACAAACCAAAAACCTTAAAGCTTCTATAACCACATTAATTTTTGTGTAGTTGTTTCTCATATAGCTGCCATCTGGTTAATAAGTAATGATAATATACAGCACCTACAAATTCCCCAACTGTACCCAGAGTCACTTAGATTTGCATTCTTGACTAAACATGAGTCTGTTGTTTCTAGACCTGCTTCCATTACTCCTTCATTTCAGGTAAATATGAACACTAGAAGGTGTTCACATTTAGACCGGTGAATGCATACAAATGCTTATAACTATGGCAATAGAAATCTAGCAGAATGAAAACAACAAAAATAAGACACTTGTGCAAAAAGATGGGGAGAAGGCACATCTACACATTTATGCAGGAGGGAGCAATCCTTCATTGAGAGTAAGATAATAATTTCCACAATAATAATAATTTCCACAATTTCAATTTATAGGTTCTAGTCTTCTACATGCTGTCTGTAGAACTGGAGCCATATTTGTCAATGTTTCTTTTTAATAACTATCCTTCTCCATCCCCCACAGTATAAAACCCCCATTCTTGGTAATTTGAAAGAAGTTCCAGCTTCCAGGCCATGGAGCTACAGCTGCTTAGCCCCAGTGTAATTTTAAAGCAGCTTGGTGAAAGTGGTGTGAGTCACTCAGATTGAATGCCCATTTCCACTGTTCTGGCAAGAGTCTGGCAAGGACCCACCTTAAGCTGAAACTGATGTTTGGAGCCCCAATAAAGCACAATGGTACATTAGCCCAATTTGGTAAATCCCAGTGGCACCAGAGTTACTAGCAGGGCCACCGTATTGCACAAGAGCTGTGATCCTTTCAGTTCCCAGTTAGATCAGGACACGGTGCTTCAGACACAGTGTGTTGGATGGTGTCATCACCGTGCGTGCAGTCAGCTCAAACATCTGCATGCTGCTAAAGAGAAAAGTTCTTTAAACTGCTTGCTTAGTTAGGCTCTGCTCTCATAAATCCCCTTTGGCAAAACTTTGTCTTTCCATGCATTTGCGCTTTCTTGTAACCTGTGGCTTCAAGAAATGCCACAGCATCTCATGTTTCTCACCCTTTCTAAAGTTTCACCAAAATCATGACGTCTGGGGGCTCACCACTAAAAGCAAATATAAAGCTGTCATTTTTCCTGAGATAGATTGGCTCTGATACAAGCAGCCCAATTCTCATGACAGCATGCAGGTACCAGAAATGCAGTCCAGTTATACCTCAGTGATGGAAAACTTTCTAATCCTCATGCTAGCCTGCTTTTAAAATGTGCTCCCCTGCACTTTTGCCAGATTCTATGAACCCTTTTGTGACTCAAGAAATCTGGCTGTGCTTTGATTCTGAGCTGTGAAAAAGATTATTTATTTCATTGTCTTTCCCAAATAGTTTTATAAATGAAAACAGATTTTATTCTAGTGAAGTATCCAGGATGATACAATATGGTGTGAAATAATATACCATATTTCAGGACCAACAGCAAAATCAAATATGTAATTGGAAAATTTTTAAAAAATCAATAAGGCTTTACCAGAATATGTGAAAGCCACCAGTTGGTAGGGCGCTAAAATGGAGTTCTTATGATCTAAGGGTAATTTTACATTCAAGAACTATTTTTTTTTGTGTGTATGGTTTTTTTTTTTTTTTTTCTGGTACACCCTTCTCCTATGGTAATGTCTTGTTTGTTTGTGTGTCCGTACAGTTTTATTCCAGAGACAAATACAGACACTTTCTCACCTGAAGAGTAACACTGATTATGCTTTCATATAGTGGAGATAAGGAAGTAATTCTTGCATGTTTTACTTCCTCAAAGTAAAGGAAGTGAGTATCTACCTACCCCTCTTCATTTCATATGATAAAACCAATAAGATTAAGGAGTTAAGGTGGTCTAGTCTGGCTTGCTATTGATCATAGTTTACACACTTCACAGGACAAGTTTGTAGAAGGCAAATCTGTTGAGCTTGGTGGTTTAGGCTGGGCTGGCCAATAAACAAACAATATACAGAAAAGACATAATGCACTTCCAGTCTAGGAATAGCCTGAATTGTGAACTGTTGGAAACCAGAATAAGATTGTAGGAAAATACCAGCCCTCTAGGAACTACATTTTGGGCCTTTGCCTGAGGCAGTTTATTGGTCTGGATGGACTTTTGTTGTGATTCAGTACTGCAATCCTTTTAAAACTTTAGGAGAAGAAGGAACGCACAAGATTGAAAATGCAATACAGTGTAGCCGGAGCAACAAGTGTGTGGGGACAAAGAAGGTGTAATTTCTTACATGGATATGATTTCACCAACATTCAGATTTTAAGTTCTGGCAAAGCTCACAATCTCAGGTTCATTTTCAATATTCTTTTCTTCCTCCCTTTTACATGCTGCTGCTATGCATTTGCACTCAGCAGTGTTTGCAGTTCTTTAGCCTTGCTGCTTCCTTCGAATGAACCATATAAAATGTTGTCAAAGATGAAAACAAAGTTGTTCAACTCAGTGATATGACAAATATTCAACAGCATCAGGAAACCATCTTAACCCATAAATTTTGGCAAGTAGCATACCTAGAAATTCTAACACAGTGAATAATTAATGTTCAAACACAATCCTGGTTTAATATCTGATACTCTAGTTGCTTCTGGATGGGTGGTAAGAAAAATTCCAAAATTTAATATATTTTATACATTCTAACATATTTCAGGGATTTTATTCTTTGTGAGTAAAGTTGTAAAATGTGGGAAACTGGCACAACCAATATCATCCTCTGTCATGATATAAGGAGGCATCATATCTGAAACTTCTGCCATAAAATCAGAGGCTTTTAGCATTATAAGCCCTTCTTTCTTGTCTGCCCAAAACTTTTCATTTTTTTTTGTTTTTCAGCATCTCATCTGTGTCCATATATGATCACATATAGTGCCCCCAACCCTCCCAACTGAAATGTTCTTTTCCCCATCCTCAGTCAGGATGGAAAGGGAACTTTTACAATTTCTTTTTAAAAAATTTCAGAACTTTTCCATTCAATACAAATATTACAATAGCAGAATTTTGGTTTAATCAATCACTTGCAAAAATGAATAAAGTTCTTAGCAAAAAGTTAGTACACATATTCAGAAGATCTACTCTTTTTTTTTAAAGTGAAACATACATTTGAATCAGTTTTATTAAAACAAAAACTTATGGTTCTGATAGAATGTAGTTTCCTATAGACAGATGTTTCCCCAAAAAGTTCATGATCTCTCACACTTGTAACCAACACTCTTTCTGCCAGAGCACAGAATTCCATTTCTGTAATAGAATCTGATCAGGCAGCAAAAGCTTTGAAACAGAAAGCATCTTTTTCTTACACATTCAGCTACGACCTAGCAAAGTCAACACCAGATTTCTAGGTACTGTATTAATACACACTTACTTTTTCCTTCTGTGATTCAGAAAAGGTAGGGAGAAGAAGGAAGCAAACAATCTAATAACTTGAGAACATTCCAATGAGTGCTGGAATAATTGCAGCAAATATTCTGAAAGATACGTGAAATTCCTTTTTTTTCCCCTCACACTTTCTCCTTGCCTATTTCCAACCTGATGCATCTGAATCTTGTCTAAGCAAACACTTGCCCCACTTCGTAGTAGTTTTGTTAAGCTGATGCAACCATCTTTCCCACAGTTCTAGTCAGCCTCAGTTCTTTGAGGAACCTAAAGTGAAATAGTCCAGATAAATTAAAGCCAAAGCAAAATTAAATCTTATTACTTGAACACTAATATAAGCTGGAGCAATGCTATTCAATACATCCATGCAGCATTCATTGAATCATAGAATGATTAGAGTTGGAAGGGACCTTAAAGATCATCTAGTTCCAACCTCCCTGCCCTGGGCAGGGACATCTCCCACTAGATGAGGTTGCTCAAAGCCCCATCCAGCCTGATCTTGAACGCTTCCAGGGATGGGGCATCCACAACTTCTCAGGGCAACTTCCAGTGCCTCACCACCCTCACAGTAAAGAATTTCTTCCTAATATCTATGCAAATCTCCCCTTTTTCAGTTTAAAACCATTACCCCTTGTGCTATCAATACACTCTCTGATAAAGAGTCTCTCCCCATCTCTCCTGTAAACATTATTCCTGCTGAAACAGTAGGAGATTCTGATTCAAGAGGAGCTGAAAAAAATCAGTGCACATCTTCATGCAATATTATTTAGCATGATTTACACAGCATGGCCTCCATTCTTGGTCAGCAATATAGGGACAGTGACACTACCTATGCAAAAAGCATCGTACAACAGATTCCCTACTGGAGGTGATCACAGATGTGTTTTCTAGCATGAAAAGCCTGTGTTCTCAGTGTCATTTCTCCCCAACATGAAACAAAAGACTTAAAGAGTATATTTGGAACTTGTTTCAGAACAAAATTATATGCTCAAACTGAAAGTACGGTTCTTCACATGAAACCTTCATACATTGATAAAATCTTTATCATAGCACCTGTAAGGACCACTTATGTATCAGATTAAATTGCCTTGGACACTACAGAATTCCAGGACAAAGGATGGCCTTGCCCTTTTTTAATGCTTCCCCCGCCAACCTGTTTACTCCCAAAAAACAGAAGGAAACTTCTCTGCACCAAGTGATACATCCTCTTCCCCCCCAGGGAAGTGCTCTCTCAGCCAGCTTTAGCATCTATCTTTTGCATAGCTTTCCTCACCTGGGGCTGGATCAAGGCATGGGGAGAGCAATAAAGTAGATAGCTGTGCCATTGACCAGCTCCTGGTGTCTTTGATCACCTTCTAACATCAGATTTCTGGTAGAACTGAAAACAGAATTTCCTGCCCACACTGGTGAGGAACAAGGTTTGGAGTGGGATATGAAGTGAGACAGGAATGCATTCAGTCTGGAACTTCAGCGTTAAATTCCCCTTCCCCATTCATCTCACTTCAGATTCCCTGGTCCTTCAAAATGAAGTAGGACCATAGTATTGGGCAGTGCTTGACACCATGCATCAATTTAGTTTGTTTCTGTCTCCACGATCTTGCTCTCTAGGCTGCCCACCCATATATACCTGTATGTCGCGTCTGTGTTTCCTTTGGGTTTTGTTTTATTGCTATATTTTTGAAAGCTATTAGTTTAACTAGCAATCGTATTTAACCAGAAAAGGCACATTGAGCCTCTAGAGACGGATCAGCTGGTGGAAATCAGCCTAAATACACTAATTAAATGGAAATGCTCCCAAATTCACCTCTGTGGAGCATCCAGACACATGGATTTAGACCAACAACATTCAGACACTGACTGACCCTGATACTGATTTTGTAAAACTCATGGTCCAAACAGAATGGCTTTGGTTTGAGCTTTCACAAATTACCCCATCTGGGTCCCCCTGTTCTTCATATTAATGATTTGCCTGGCTTCTTACCAAATCAGTGTTTATTTGCAGTAATCTAATATAATGTTATTTGCTTATTCATTGAAATCTAGTTGGCATTTTCCCCCCTGCAGGGATTTGGCAAGGCAGCACCCGTGTGTCGTTCCATCTTCAGTTGTCTGTGTTTAATATACCAGCTGCTTTCCTATCAGCCAATTCCCACCCACTCTGCATTCTTGCTTTTCTTTGTTTTCCCTCTCTCTTTTTTAATTTAGGGATAATTGTGTGGTTGGGTAAGCTCAGAGGGCGATATATTGCCACATTCAAAGACAAGACAACAAGGGTGGTAGTTTTCATTTATTGCCTGTTCTAGAAGTGGCATAAAGTAGCACACTGCATAAAATAGCATGTTGTGGGGGAGGAAAGGGAGAGTTTTAAGTCAAAATCTTCATAATTTCAATGAGATTTTGCCAAGAAACCTAGTGGAACTATCTGAGCCCCACAGCTGGGGGGTGTGATGAAGGATCCCAATTTATCAAAAGCTGCCTTAATTACAGAAGGACAAATCTTACAGGAGATATGCCAGCAATTATTGCAAAACTTTGATTTGTTTCTGAAAACTTTGATTTCTTTGGATGAAGGCAGTGTATAGAAATACTACTATTAAGTGCAGTTTGCTGATATCTGACAGAACTGCAGAGCCTAGAATTGGGACAAAGCGGAGTCTTGGTAAAACTCAATATCAACAAAGATATCAACAGATAGTGGAATGACCCTTTGCCCTAAGCACACACTTCAGTGGGAGGTCAGTGACAACCAAACAAATTATCTGATTTTCCCCAGGTGCTCTGTCAAGGCAGTGAAAAATCAGCTAGAATCTTTGTCCTAAATAGTCTTGAACCCCTTGACAACCGAGGTCAGACAGAAAGATTTATTGCTTTGCTTTTGAATAATCTTTCTAATGTTCTAAAAATGAAAGACTTTTGACTTGACTAAAAGAAGTCAATCAAAAAAAAAATTATTTCAGAATTCCTTAAATTCTTTCAAATTAGTCCATTGCTTTTTGAAGCAGAAAATTGAAATGAGATGAGGTGAAAATCCACAGGAAAACGATCCATTAAACTAGTAACTGTAGGTTAAATTCCAAAAAATGATGATAGTTTGAAAGCTGAAGACAAGATAGAGTTTCCCTTCAGCACTTGCTTTTTGAAAATCATGTCCTTCACCAGTCAAAAATCACTATCTATTTCTGAAGATGTTGTCCTGTGTGAATTGTGGTGTATTCAAGTATCCTTAAGTGATTTTTCTTAATTAGCTTTAATTGAGGCAATGTTTTCCCCATATATGTGTCTATAAAAAGTTTACAAGAAGAGATACTAATCTAAAGAGAATAGAAAACAGAGGACAGAAACACCTTGTCCACATACTCCTTTAGTTTGAACACTGATAACAGTTACATTTAACTTCACAATGTCAAAGAAACTGGGAACAGAAACCTTCAAATCCATAAAATTTGTTCTGAAAATCTCAGAAAGTTCAGAAACTAAACCCATCAACATGTAAGTTAACTTTAAAATGGAGTTTTAAATTGAACTGTCTACTACTTGGACAATCTTTCCTTCTCTCCAAATACTTTTAACAAAACGCTACAGAGTTCTTAATTCACTGGAAGACAGAGAAGATAGAAAAAAGAGAGATGCCAGCTCTCTCTGCCTTATGCCACAGCTTCTTTCCAATTAGGAAACCATGTTTCTCACCCAGTCAGACACGTATCAAGGATTATTGGGATTATTGTGTCCTGGTGAACACTAAGGTACTGTGGTCAAAAAGGCTCACATCTCTATTCAAAAAAGGTTCATATCTCTATTAAATCCAATGGATATTGTACTGTTCAGGATAAAGTTAAGGTTCTTTGGGTGGCAGGGTATTTAGTTTTGCACCTCTCTTACCTACTCAGCATTGCATAAATTGATAGCCTGTTTACCTCTCCAATATTCTCTGGGACAGTAATATTAAATAGTCCTTTTTTCAGATTTTTGTTATTTATTTAGCAGTCAGTCAATAGAGAGTTGGGCTAGCCTTTTGCATCTGTGCAACATCCAGTACTGTGGGATGAAAAGTACCTGTAATTTGCCATCAGTGCTTTTAGAGCAAGCTCATTTTTCAGACAAGATGACTTCATACAACTCATTAATACTGTACTTTTCCATTACTTTCCCTACTGTGCTGCAGCTTAGCAATTAGTTTACAGTAGTTTATCTTTGTTCTCAGAAAGAAACAATTCTCTTCAAAGTGTTGTTCTTGCCTGTGGCATATGACAACAAGAAAACAGTACATGTAATAACCCTCTAGTAACCATCTTTCTCATGATAATTCCAAGATTACATTGAAAAAAAAAAAAAAGGGAAGATAAATTACCATTAATATTGCACTTTCAAACATCTGGACTAATTAAATTCACAATGCTTTTGATTTTAAATGTTAATTTAGAATGGAGGGACTTGGAGAACTGAAAGTTTTCCAGCCTTCTAAACTCCTAACATCACCTCATCACATACAGTTTCACCATGTCAAAGCTCTCTTTCTCTATCAGTGTAGTACGAAGGGACAATGCATAAAATGTCCCAGGACAGGCTAGCCTAAAGGAGAACCAAAACCTATATCCTGCAATGCAGTGGGTTGGACTGTAGCTTCAAAGAGAAAATGCTTCCCCTGGAGGAATAAAGCAAAATTGGAGTTGGGTGAGCCTCAAAGGAATTGCAAACTCACAAGCCGTTGCTTATGTTTGGATTTGGAATTGAAATTGGCTCCAGTGGCTCAGATCCTCACCACAGACTGTGAACGGCACCAGCTACAGAGAGAAGGGGCTTGAGGGAAGAAGCACAAAACAGAGAATCAAATTTTTGCAGAAATTAATGTGCATGATAATATGATTGTGAACCTATTTACATTTAATTTGTTATTTATTTTTCTAATTTAATAAAAATTCTCTCCTGCCTTTTCATATGTCCTCTTGAATTACTCATTTTAGAATTTACTTTCCCTTTGTCATTCCCACACCTCCTATTTCCTTCCTTTTTTTTTAAATTTCACTTTAAACCATATCCTTCTTGGGAGGTCCCAGATCTCTGAAGGAAGTGAGGGCTGTCGCCCTTCCAGGGACAGACTAGTGAGAACAAAAGTTGAAAAGCATGTTTTCCATCATTGTTACGTATTCCCCTAAAGACATTACCCAAGCAATGCAAGGCAGAAACAACAGGGGACAAGCTGTCTGCTGGCAAGAAAGTCTGTCTCACTTCTTTGACCCAATCTGGAAATCTTTTGTGGGTGGTGGTGCTCAAAGGAAGCTCCAGGCATGAGAAGCTTGTGATCCTGGGCCCTGTATACCTGTCTGGGTCACTTCTCTGAGACTTAGTTACTCATCACTACACACATGCACAAAAAAAAGGTGATGTTTCCTATGAAGTTCTTCAAAGAGGTTTTGGCTTTTCCCAATCAGACAATTTCCCCCAGTTTTTTCCTAAATAATCTATGAAATTTTGCAAAATGAGTTTTTCACTGCTGACTGAGTATTAAAACAGACACTGAGCTACTAACCAGATATATTTATCCTAGAGATTGAATTAAACCTCACAAAAATCTTTAAGATAACTGGCAGTACAAATAGACCTAACCTTAAGAACATGTCTATCCCATGACTCCTACAAGGTCAACAGAACCAGTGTTAGAACAGACTGGAATTTTTTTGTTGATTATTCTAAAATTCAATCATCCTTTTGGAACATTGCAGTCATAACAATGTAAACACCACCACTATCTTTGAAGGGATAAAATAGCATAAGCTGTGCCCGAGTAGTGAGTACATTCAGAGCTTACTAGTATGACAGTGTCAGCAATGAGCAGACATTTGGTCTGCACAGAAGTACAAGTACAGAGCAACAAAAAATTTATGTTAGATCATGGAGTAAGTGGACATGAACTGTGGAACCTCATACCCATGAATCCAACAAATGTACTGCAACTGAACATTGCTTTATCTCTGTATGAACAGCTCATTTACACACCAAAACTGCAGATGAAAGAAAGAAATTATCTGTAGCTCAGCCTGTTGCCAACCTTGTTGCGCGTTTCTCTTACAGTAGTCTCATGATGCCACCAAATGCACATTGGAGGTAAATGGCATAGTCACATAGTCGTCTCAGGAACACCTGTAACGCTTGTAGCAGCTCCAATGCGAGTCCTCAGTCCACTTCAGTGCAGGTAAGAGAGTGATTTTGAACTGGTGAAAACACTGTCTGTGTCACCTCAAGCCAAGCCTTTGGTCAGGGGAGGGATAGTCTCTAGCTCTCAGTTATTTACTTCTCACATCACTGCCAAACCCCTCAAAGCCTTCACCTCATCACTGGGTCAGTCAGCAATTTTTCTTTTTCCTCTCAGACTGCTCCTTTTGCTACACCCTTGCCCATGCTTGGTAAAGGCAGCAGTGGAAGCCGTAAAGCATTGCCAGCAGAGAGTCTGATTCTTTTTTGTGGGTGCATTTCCGCCTGAAGGAAGGGTAGCTCTCTTCTGCTGGGCTCTCATGCACTTCTCCTTCTGCGCTAGGCAATGCAATTATAGCTTTCTCTCACTATGCATTTTGTAGTGCAAAGATGGCCCTGAACAGCATTTTTACCTCAGTCCTCACCAAGTACATACAAAATATTGCCTAACCAGTCTCCTTTCTTGAGATTTACTTACATTAATTCTAGTACCGTTGCATACTTCAGCTTTGGGTTTCGTCTTGTTTTAATGGATCCTAGAGTTTCCACTAACATCTCTTTTGCGCTCCCCCTGCCTTTCCAGTCATATACCACTGCCATTTTACATTTTGGGATAAACAGGACTTCATTTATGCTATAAAGAACAAAAAAGGTAGACAAACCCCTGATAAGAATCATTTACCAGATCACGTACCTATGAGAAGACTCCTAGAGCTGAAATACCATAGACCCTCTACATTTAAATAATCTTTGCAGTATGAGCAGCCACATTACAAGCATGTGATTTTGACATATCACTCGTATCACCTGTGGAACAGCAAGCTGGTGTCATGTATTTCAGCAATGTTTGTAAAGCTAGGGCAGTTTCAGCTTCCTGAAATCCCTAGGAAACAAGTAAGGAAGCATTTAATATATTCTCTGAAGGCCACAAGAAAGCTGTTGGACAAATTGAATCGGATTGAACTAGGGGCATACTTGTTGCAGTGCCATTGGAAGACAGTGGCCACTGACAATGGCCACAAAGAGAGGCTGAGGAAAGGATGTAAGAGAGCGCAGGAACTCCAATAGGAGAGTGCAATAACTCCATCATGATCCATAACAGGGATACTTCCTGGGCCAGGAACGCTGCCTGTGCTTAAAAGGCACATCCATCACTTATACAGGGTATAACCGCTATCTAGACATTTTGCAACTCCTCCAGATGTTGATAGTTCATTTTGAACAAATTATGGGATAAGAAAATTGAAGAAAAACAAAATAAGGAATTTGATGGATGTTTAGTTATTCACACCTTATTACAAAGGCACCCCTCTTCTTCCCTCCCCCTTAATGTACTCAGGTTTCCAAAAAAGTTTAATTTTCCTCATTGAAAGAAAACCATGAACCACTAGGCAAAGACACTTGGAAGTTAGCAAACCACTTCATTAGAAGGAAGGAAAAAAAAGAAATGTCTTCATTCTTCAATCTTCAAAGAAATGTCTCCCACGGGGTTGGCATTGGAAGGTGAGGTATTCAATAACTCCATCACGATCCAAGAAAAGGGATCCAGGAAAGGACCCTTCCTCCCCGGCCTGCCAGGCCCTGTGCCCTCCTCCCTGCTAAGCCCCTCCAGCCCCACCAAGTGCTGCAGGGGGACGGGACTTGGGAAGCACTTACTTACCAGTTTCTCTTGGCCACTCCATCCTTCTCATGCCTTGCCTTGCTCCAGTATGGGCTCCTCATGGCCACGGTTCCTGTCAGGTCACCGCTGGGGGAAATTCACCCCTTTGCAGTGGTTTCATGGGTTCCATGGAGTGGGGAAAGAGGACACGGTGCAATGGATTTGCTGCTGCTTGTTGGGGAAAGACACTGAAACGCAGCCTCACAGCACAGATTGGGAAGGATAATGCAAACTTTTCCATTCTGGCAATAAAAAGCGGAAAAATCATGAGCAATATGCAAATAAAATGATGTATTCCTCAAGCAGGGAACTGGGTCACATTATATTTACCCACCAGGAATCCACTGGCCTTGACAGCAGATGAAGTGGTCCTGTGTCGTAAAGTAACGTGCACCACCACACAAATGGCTGAAAACACACTTCCTTGCTCTGTTTTCAGGGCCCGGTTTCCAACAAAACCTGAACAGCCTGACTAACACCAACCGCAAAAGCAGAGCTGGAGGACATGATGACAGAGGGGCTGGCGGAGCAGCCATCTTGTAAATAACGTGGGTGTGCCGCCATGTTGACACAAGCTCTCTCTTGGGAGCAGCGGTGTTCTCCTACTTGTTTTCAGACGTTGGAGACTGCTGTGCTGTTGAGAGCGCAGGCTCCAGCGGGCGTGGAGCTGACAGCTGGCTCCGTTCAGCACGTGGGCCTTCTTCTTTCCCAGAGTTTTTAAGGGAAAACTGAATCACTTTGGGAAGTTTATTTTGGAAGGAAATGAAATCAAGATCACTAACTGGTCACTGTAGTGCTTTCTAGAAGAGGCTCTTCTGTGTTCTGGGCGAATGACGGTATCTTACGTTTTAAGTATCCAGTACCAAATTGGATAATATATTTCAATGAACTAAGGAAACACCAGTCTAGTTTGCAGGTCTCGTCTCTCCTGGAAGCTTGCTTGGAAGGACGTTTTGAAAGGAGAAAATAGCGAGGAACCTGGAAATGAAGAGACACGTTGGACACCACTCTGTGCAGAAGCACTGGGTACTGCTGTCCTCCAGGGTGCCTCCCAGTAGCCTAGAGATGTGAGCGCCAGCTGCAGGCATGATCTCCTTCCATGAATCTCTTCCGAACCCATCCCACTTTCTAGTATAAGGTGGTAACTGTTCTATTGCCACCTAGAAAACTCCCTTCTCTTCCAGGATTCAACTGGACAAGGGGATTCAGCTTCTTACCAGCTCCACTAAAAGTGACTGAGCTGAACTAGGAATAGCCCCCCAAGGTTTAAGAAACAATGTCATTTCCAAAGATGGATTTCATCAGCTGCTGTGGAGAGGAGCCAAGGTGAGCAAGCTTTGCTGCACGGCTGAGCCATTGCACTCCTGTGAGGTCCTGGGTGTGCGACTGGTCCTGTAGTGCTAGATGCACAAGCCACACACTTACAGAGACGAAGCTCCTCAGCTCCCCGTTTGTACAGTGTAACATTGGTGGCAACAGAGTTGGGACAAAATTATGCAACGTCAAAAATTCCTTCCCTGTGTTCTAGTTCTGTTGCTAGCATGAAGAGACAGAAACCACACTTGTAATCAAAACTGAGAACAAAGCTGTATGCAAGTCATATAAACATTTATTATCTTTTGGGGATCACCTATTTTTCCATTTAATCTTACTGCTGAAGCTCAGCTAGCACACTAGCTTTGGCTAATTAAGGATTTTCAGTTACTTAATTTAGCTTGAGTTAAATTTAAGGTTTAAAGAATAAAGGGAATGTACAATACAGACAAACTATAATTAAATGCTGCCATGGCTTCAGATGGGATTAATCTTTAATTTGAGTTAGCAATAGTGAATTAATAGGAGGCTTATGAAAACTTTCAAAACTTTAGCGGTGCATTCTTCCTGTTGAACTTCCTCCTTCAGCTTCCAAATCCCTCCCCAAACACACCACATGAATTCAAACTTATGCAAAACTCAGGGGACCAAAGTCAGCCCAAGGTATGTGTTGTGTCCTGTTCCCTGGTAAGGTTTAAACATGCAGAAGAGAAGACAGCTATTGGAAATTGGTGTCACATCTAGTCGCTACAGCACAGAGAGGACACGGAGGGGAAATGGACTCAGAAACCTGAAAATTGTGCTACAAGCAACTTGGGGAGGAGTAGTTTCTTTGTGTGGTTTTGTCCTATGTAACTGGGAGTAGAGCTGTAATTATCCCTATGAAGTCTTAATATTTTTAGAATGGTAATAGAAGCTTAATCATCCTTAAAATGACATTATTTTCCTCAAGCAGGCAAGTCCTGCAATATATCTGAAGGTAGCCAGCAGATGTATTGCAGTACTATCAAGTGTTCTCAATATTTTGTATGTCAAAAGATACCTTCACAACCTCCAGCCATGGCTAAGAGCTATCTTTCCCAGAGGGACCAGATGTCTATGCTTGAAATCAATTCCTCTTTGCAGCACATCATTCTTTGTGAAATTTGGTGGGAAATAAATTCTCCATCCCACAATTTCAATACGCCAGAGCCATGACATGTTAGAAAGTTCTGTCTCAGTTTCAGAGGATGACAAAATTGTCTGTTGCAGGGAAGTGAACTGATTAGGTCCCAAGTCAGTGTTAAACAATACTGCTTATGAACAAGAGTATTCCAGTCTATTTCAGGATATCTTTTGCAAACCCATGAGATTGAACTGCAAGGTATCTCTAGGGCTTTGACACACAGTGACCCTTGCCTGGTAAGGTATTTCTAGGACTTTTCTAATTATCTTGAAATTGAAATTACTTCTCAAAGCAGAGTCAACAGAATTAAGTACATAATTATGAAGCTGTAGTGATGTCAGAAGTAGCCTATTTTTAATCTTTACAATACTTTGTTTCCCTTCCTTGTAATAACATTGCAAGTTTAAGATCTCTAATATCTCTGAAGCCTCCCTTTGCCTAATCCAGTTATGAGGAAATAATATTGAAAACCCTGGCTTTGCATGAATAAAAATAGCTTCTGCCAAAAATTTCAACGTGAGCTAAGAACTTAGCTGAAGTACCTCCCTGCTAGCTTGTAGAGCCGTCGCTTTCCTAAATATAACAGGGAGGTAAATTTGCTCACACTGAGCTCCATCCTGCCTGCAACTAGGCAGAATGCAGATTTAGGTAATCCCATCCTCTTGCGCTATGGAAATACACAGGACTTACAGATCTGAGATCAAACTCAGTGGAAAGTCAGAAAGAGGAAGTCTTTATGCCACACAAGCAGTATAGCAATGAACAGTGACCAAGGCTGGAAGGAAGTGATTCCTTTACAGCTGCCTTGAAGAAAGGCAGACCTAGAAATGCTAAGGAACCAACTGGGAAAGTCCAAAGTCAGCTTCCCAATAATGTCAAAAAGCACTGAGTTTGGCTAAGCATTTTCCAACGAGTTATTTTACAGCATCCTGCCGATCTCTCACAGCATTTCTGTATTGCCAGGCGGTGTTTTCACATGGATATAGCTGAATGAAATTTCAACATACTAACTCATCTCAAATTGGCTGCCTAAAGGCAGGAACATAAAGTTAGTAATGGATAACTTACCCTGCATCTTGGGATATCTTAGTTGCATGGTTAATTTTATTTGTGCAGAGAATAGATGTCCTAAGTCCTGCTGAGAGTCAGGCTTTTAAAGAGGCAGTTTCAGCTTTCGTGATTTTATCACAGGTCTCCGCAGATTTATTTATTCTCCCTCAGGCCTCAGCTGCTGGTTTAAAACAGGAAAATCCCCACTTCCATTTTGAAGCAGATGTAGCTCTGAGAGTTGACAAGAAGAGCCACTGCTGCAAAGGTTCTTTGGGTAGCACTGGGGAGGGGGGTGAGCCCCAGTGGTAGCCCAGGTCCCTGACCACTTTCCAGTCTCTGCAATGCTGCCTATGTTTAAAAAGACAAGGCCTGCATTAACTTCTGCAGTTACATTTTTCATTACTATGGATTCCCAAAAGTCTTCTGCCTGGGACTTCATAGGCTTGCCAGGCAATGCTGAAAGTGAAAGTTTGGCTCTAGCAGTTTGAGAGCTGTCCCTCAGGCTATATGATTTAACAATGCTGTTTATTTTTGAAAGGCGGAGACATTTATTTCTTTATTTCTTCGTAACCGATTATTTCTTTAGCCCTTATCCACCAGTTTGCTAAGCTGGAAAGAAAGCACTGAAATCCCAAAGAAAACGCAAATGTTACTTCAGCACAGCATTAAGTTTCATTAAGTTCTTAATTACATCAAATAATTAAAGTTTTCTTGCTATTCTCCTGTACTTTTCATCAGTAAATCTCAAAGTACTTTATAAAGGAGGTCAGTTTCATTATCTTCTCTTTGAAAGAGGGAAAATGAAGGCTTAGGTAGGGGGAACTGCTCATCACAAGGCCAGCGGCAGGGGCTGAATCTGAAACACAACATTCTGACCTTGCAGTCTCTGTTAAAAGATACCGTCTTCACCACAACAAAATCACCTCTGCAATATATTGTTCCAAAATTGTACAATATGCACAAAACTAAACACACACACATATATATGTATATAGTATCTCAGGACCTTGTGAAATTTAATCACTCCCTTTATTCTGCATTTTTTATTAAAGCAACCCAGCTGTGTCTTCATAGCATTGAACTGACATGTAGGAAAAATTGGTTCAAATTCCATTTTTCCCCTACCGCTACATTGGACCTGAAGTAATCTTCACTTCTGTATAAGAAATTTAGAGACTTCCTGAAAAAAAAGCCAAATGAAAGCAAGGATATGCTCCTCAATGCTTGTTCCAGTTGAAAGTTTAACAATATCTATTTCTAACTCTTAAGATTTCAAGGAAAGCTAAGTCATAAAACATTAAATAAGTTACTTTAAATGAGTCAAGCAATGGCTGCTACATCATGCTTGTACTTTTGTTTTGTAAATTCTTTTCCAGCAGACTTGTTTGCAACCAGGATTACCACTGGAGCTGATATCACTCTGTATAGAAGGCCACAGCTCCCAGTATGCAAGTTGTAAGATATTTCTTAGCATGGAAAATATGTTTTATGCATCCGTTCATGGAATGCTGAGATATTTTTGGACACTTTGCTAAGAGAAGCAATAGTTTTCCTCCTCTAAAATCACATTTCTGTAAGAGAATCTCAAGAAAAACTCGCCATTCTAGGCACCATACATAAAAGGAGAGTATATTGTACCAAATCAGATACTGTTACGGGGATTGCACAGGGATTATTTTAGATTCACCACGTGCTACCTGTGTGGCCCTCAGAGATTGCTCTGGTGTCCTCTGCCTCTCACTTCTACTCATCCTGTCTTCTGCTTACATGCAAAAGGTCTCTATGATCAGGAATGTCTCACCTAGCTTTGTAGAATAGAAGCAGGTCTTGGTCCTCCTAAAATGAAGTCTGCTGTATTGTAGGTAGCCACAGATGAGATATCTAGAGAATTCACAGTATGCATTATCATGTACAGCAGTTCAAGATGATAAAAAGCAAGACAGAGCAGGACAGCAAAAGTTGTTATTTTCCCCCGGATGTTGACATGTGTTAAGGCATATATGGTTTTTACCTTTCAGAGATGTTTCCATATGCAAAATTCCCCTCCCTTATAGATAAGCAATTGAGAATGGGTGATGAATATTCAGAAATGTACTTTCAGTGGACACATTCACTTCATTTTGAAGTTCTGGGGGTCCAGTCTGCAGTATAATAGAAGAGTATTCCTGGCTTGGAATTCTCAGCAGTTTGGGGGAAATGCTAGAGACTAGATGTGGCTTTCCTTGTGACATTTTTTATGTTAGTTGTACCCACTAGCAGAAGGATTCAGTTGCAGGGGCTGCTTTGTCTTTTGAACCATTCTCACAAGGCTCCTGCAGAGAGGGTGAATATGGCAGTTCCTTCCAGCAGCATCTACTGCTGACAACAGATAAACAGAAAACTGCTTTTTTAGAATTCATCCTTACTTTTAAATCAAAGAAAGGGACGTTCACAATGCCAAGGACAAAGCTATACCAGGACTTCCTGATAGAGCTAAGAATAAATATTCCTGAGCCATAAATTTAAATAAACATTGGACTATCACAAGTCAGCTTGTCCCCTGCTGGAGAGTGAATGTGCCAATTTCTCCAAGTAGATATTGGGAGCATTGGCTCCTCTCTTCACCGGTAGATGAAATGAAGGTTCTTTGTACCAAGTATTTAAATCAAGCACCTGGCTTATGTTGCATCCAGTGAGGGTAATGCACGGTGAAGTAAAACTTGAATTACATTTCCAGTCGTAGAGATGCAACACAAATGGTAACTGGAAGATACGGTTGTCCAAATGAGAAAAAAAAATTGATACAGTAGCAGGTGATAGCATACTGATGGATAGTAATTTTTAGAAAGATGTTGCAATTCTGCAGCAAAACCATGCTTCAGAGTTTTATCTTTCTTTGAAGAGCTTTCTACCGTTTGAAACATAGGGACAATGCAGATTTTCTTTAGAGAACCTCACAATCAGATATTGATTAGTGGTTTTGATCCAGGGGTAAGTCCAGGCATAGGAAAAAAAAAAGTTTTTTGATCTAAGGGCTGTTTCTATTTAAAGCAACATTTCAATCAGAGTTTTGATTTTCAGCTGAAGAAATGCAAGAGCTACAAGACCTTACAGCAGCCTACCAATATGTGAAGGGAGCTGGGGAGGGACTCTTTGTCAGGAAGTCTAGTGACAGGACAAGGGGTAATGGTTTTAAATTGGAAGAGGGGAGATTTAGACTAGATACCAGAAAGAAATTCTTTACTGTGAGAGTGGTGAGACACTGGAACAGGCTGCCCAGGGAAGTTGTGGATGCCCCATCCCTGGAGGTGTTCAAGGCCAGGCTGGATGGGGCTTTGAGCAGCCTGCTCTAGTGGAGGTGTCCCTGCCCATGGCAGGGGGGTTGGAACTAGATGATCTTTAAGGTCCCTTCCAACTCTAACCATTCTATGATTCTAAGAAAATTCACTCTATTATTTTTGTTTTAAAGAATAAAGAGGAGACTGAATGCTAAATCCTCTCAATTTCCAGTAACATTTTATTTTATTCTTATTATTTAAAATGTTTGCCTGGTTTGATAAGGTTTTTTAAACACAGAGAGAAAATCACTGCCTAACTACCTTTATGTCTCATAGTTTTTTCAATGTACTTAATGATTATAGCATTCAGATGTGTCCTATTGTTTTCTTAACTGAATATGTTATATATCCAGATTATGTTTTACACAATCAGTGAATCATGAATCATAGTCAGCAATTTATATTTTCCTTTAACTTTATTTTAAAAAGCCATATGATGGCCAGTCCATTTTCCCAGAAATTCAGATAGTCATGCCTAAGAAATTGAGAATGTACCTTAAGAACATGTTATGGAATCCATACCTGAAGTACTAGGAATATATGGAAAAAGTAACAGGTCTTTGTAACACTTCTATCAGTGCACATGTTCAGAATACTACACTGAGACCTCTGCTGGCTTGCAGGGACACATATTCATTTCACCATTCTGTGGAAATATGGGAACATTAGCGATTATTTTTGTTGTTGCTGTTTAAAGAGTTGATGGCCAAAAGGGATATAATTTAGCTCTGAATTATCTGTCTCCTGTTCACGGTACTTTTCCACATGCCTAAACACATAGAAGTAGTATCTCCCATTGATTTTTTTTCTAATCATCATTACACTTGAACAAAACTCTAAATGCAATGCAGAAACAAAACAAAACAAAAAAGAAGCTAGTATGCTAGCAAAGAAAGCTACTATGCAAAGATGCAAAAAAAAGAAACCATGGTCTGAAAATCTGTCACCTTTAGAAACATGTCTATAGTTGACAAAATATGAGAACACAGAAGAGAATGGAGAATGCTTGAATTCCTACAGTAAAAGTATTGGAGATAGATTTTGCGTATCTATATGGATAGCAATCATATTGCCATAGTGATGTCCACATTTCAGTTACTCAGGATCAGAAACAGAAGAAAACATTGACAGCTTCATGTGATACAGATAAGATATAAATATTCTTACATGTTTTTAAAATTAATTTTTAGATAAACTTCCTCATGATGTTTCTTTCATTGTATATATTGGACAAGGAGGAGTAAAACATTGGCAATAAAAAAAAGGAAAGACACAAAATGTGGCATAAATGTCGCAGATATTTATTCCTGCCATTCTGTAATTGAAAAGCATACTGAAACCATTTGGGGATTTAAACAAAAAAAGAGTCAGTATGTAAAATCTATCTACAGACTATGCTACCAGTGGCATTACAGTTGGATATATACATTGGTAAAATGAACTTTTCAGAATTTCTGAATATGTATGTGCATATAAATGCTCTTGCGTGATGAGCAGGATTTGATATTTAAACCAACACATTCTTAAAGAAGCCTGAAAAGTCCAAACTTTAATTCCAGATATGTACTGTAATATTAGGGAAACATTAAACAAAGCATTCCTGGGTTTCAGCTAATTGCTTGCCTTATTATTTCTATTACCCTAAGCTCTGTTTCATATGTACTTGGGATTCTGTTTTGTTCTTGCCTGTGTCCTTCAATGCTGTCTCAGGGCTAAGATTGAACTATATTCCTGTTTTGATGACTATGAAGCAGGACATGCGCAGCCTTAAAGGGTCAACCCACAATGAAAGACAGAGTGTGGAGAAAATAGAAGTATCAAGATTCCTATACTGTGATTTGAAAGCATGTATTACTCAGAGACTTTTGAAAAAAACCCCTATTTTTTGAAAGAAATCCCTAGGTACAAATGCTTTAGACCAAGCCTTTTGATCAAAAAAATGAAACATGGTGTATCCTATTGTTTTATTCTCTGCTTGGGTAGTCTAAACAGAAACACAGGCAGATCACTTCAAGGCTGCATACACCACAGGAGAGCATAGAAGCCACACAGATGGCCCAATCCTATGGCACTGGGTGTTGAGCACATGGACTGTGAGAGACAGTCATGACAGATAAACAAAGGAGAAAGAAGAGGGCAAGAAGCAAATTAAATTCTTCATTCCAAAGCACATACCTAGTTACAATGAATAATTAAACTGACTTCAGACCTGAACTTGTCACTCCTGCTGAAGTCAAAGACAAAATTTCCATCAACTGGATTGAACAACAGTAGACTCTGCAGGCCACATTCAGCCTACCTGTGAAGTACAGAGTAATAATAGCTTAAACACAGAATGTAGTGCACATAATCAAGGTGACATTGGGCTTTCCTTGAGGAGGAGACCTACAATCATTCAAAGGACAGTCCTAGCACAGAAAGCAAGTAAGTATAATGGGAGTGATAATGATATTTGTCTAATTTTATTTATTTATTTAATTTATGGAAAAAACTTTCTGAAAAGTTTTTTTTTTTTTGGTAGTTCCTGCCCTCCACAATGCCCTTATCTGATGATATCAGAGAAGGCTGTCATCTAATTGTTACTTAACTTATTTTGGGTTTTAGTATGTTTCATGTTTTCCTGTATAAGCATCATCACCTGTTGTTTTAATTAGCAATGGCTTTCCACTGATTTTCCAATCATAACAAATTAATATTGTATTCATTCTCTAATCACTGTAAAGACATGGATATATACACATGGAAGAAGGCTAAAAAATTAGAGACTATTTAAGAAGTAAAGTCCCACCTCATTCTTAAGTTAAACACCCTTAATGCACACTTGAACATAAGTATAGTTAAGCAGAAGCTGTGAGTCTCTGAAAGCAGCCAATTTTCTTTCTTACTTTTATAAAGTAAAATGCAAAGAGTTCGGAAGGAATGTTTTTCCCCTTATTTTAAAAGAACAAAAAAAATGAGATAAGCATTTTGGCAATTAGCCGTCTAGTTGTGGACTATACCACTTCATTTGAGCATACAGTATTTTCCTGCATACCCTGCAAAACCCTGCCAACAATGACTCAGGAACCTCCCTTGCAGACAGTGGAAACCGGAATAGCTATGCTTTTCATGATATTGTTCAAGTCCTCTTTTCCTGAACAGGTGGTGGGTGCTCTTTAGTAGAGAATCTTGAAAAGTTAAACAGCCTCTAAATGAGTAAAAATTATTTTATTACTTTAAAAATCAAGAAGAGATGATCTTTCAATAAAGAACCAGCACAGGAATTTACAATGGTCACCTGAAACCGCTTACAAATACTCAGAAAATAAACACAGAAGCTGAGCATTCATAAAGAAAAATAAATAAATGAACATCTACTCAATAAAAAAAACCCCAAAGGCTTTCTTTCCTTCTGTCTCTCTCCTTATGTCTTCTCACAGTAGGAAGGACTTATTCTCAAATTTTCAATTATACCAAAAAAGGAGGGACACTTTAGCAAATTCTTCTTCTTCTTCTTCTTTTTTTTTTTTGACAGC
>KZ506841.1:85154-102760 GCA_002844005.1 Limosa lapponica baueri | reverse complement strand
TGTGAGCAGCGCGAAACTTCTGGGGAAGGAAGGGTGCTCCAGCCGCCCGCAGCTCCTGCCCTTTCCCTCCCATCTCCATGCACGAGCATGTGCCTACAAAAGGAGTGGAAACTTGGCAGGCTGGAACCAAGAGCGCAGTCAAGGGTCGGGAGCGGAGACGAACTGCTCCCGTTCTGCTCCGTGGGAATTACACCAAAAAGGTAACAGAAGCTGGGGAACGTGCTGCCTTTTCCATGGAGCCTCCCAGCACCCTTCTTGACAGCCAAATGGGCAAGAACAGGGCCTTCACGAGGATGGACCCTGTGATCTGTGCAATCTCCTCTAGAGACCAGCCTTAAAGAGCTTTGGTTTCATTTCCCAGCTCTAAAAACGACTGACCAGGGTCACAGGCATTTCTTTAAAGTGTTTAAATCCTCCATAACGGGCAGGGTCACTGCATGCAGGCATGGAGATAAGCAGCACAACGCTGTGATAGGGGCTGATTGCCAGAGTCAGCCCTTCATTAGGCTCAAAAAAGGTGTCAATAATTAAAAATACTTTTTTCAAAACGTGTTTTTATAAGACTTAATCCTTTAACACTTCTGCTCCCTGGGTGTCTCTATGGAGAAGAATTTGAAATAGGAATTTCAGGTCTACAATCCTGAAGCAGAAAGTAGAAGGCATTTTGATTTTCTTCTGCATTAAACTGTTTATGTGAAATAGTGTGCAGGATAGGTAATCGACCCTTAAATCGGCAGGTCCTGGTGCTCAGCAGGGCCAGGACAAACCGATCTGGCAGTAAACAAGTCTTATCAGGGCCACCACAATTAACTGCTGTAACTAGAGAATGTAAATCACTCCACCCCAGCAGAAGCATGATCCCAATTTGCACCTCATCCAAGTCAACTACGACGACATTATTTACACAGCCACGGATCTCAGTGCCGTGTCAGATGAACGCTTCTATTTAAGATAACTGTAAAAGTAGTAAATTTTAAAACTAGGTGAACAACCGATGACACAGCTTGTAACTCCTCTCTCAAAGGAATTTTTACTTCCCAGTAGTGAAGGGACAAGGTTCTACACGAAACACACTCTATTCTGCAGAGTGAAGTGATACAACCGGGGAAGCCACAACTTCCCTCAAGGCTCCGGAAGCAGCAATAATCTTGTTTTCTTTGTACAGCTCCTGGCACACGTGAGCCTACGTAAAGCTGGTGCCTAAGGACACTACTCCAAAATAAATCTGAAATGCAAATAACTTATTTAAACTATAATACTATCACCTTTCTTTTTATAGTAAACATAAATCTCCTCCTTCATTATAATCACATTATATCACATATAAAGTAATTTAATACAAGACCCGCCTTCCTACGTATTATTGCATTTAGGAAAGCAAACTTTTTCAGTGTTATTTATTTTGAGCAGAGTCTCCAGGAGGCATTCTGGCTCTGGAAGGATTGTGTCCTAACTTGTATTTTAGAATAAATTCTTTAGCCTCCATTAGATAAGAGTTACTAAATGACCTATAGTTAGAGCTATCTGTGAGTGAAAAAGCTCCTGAACACCCAGAGCAATCTGAGCGATGGCACGTGGGAGATATCCTGAAATGACAAAAGTACCACATCTTCCCAGAGATGGAAACAGACTCCCAAAATACATCTTAAATTTTACTAACTGTCCACACAACTGTTATAAAGAGCCTCCAAACGAGAGCAGCTTCCGATCAACCCAGAATGAGAGGTTGAAGGGTAAACAGGAATTTGCTGGTTTGCTGCATGGACCACCTTTACCTACCAGGCCTCTGAAATAATCTGCTAAAAGAATGAGCATAACAAGCTATTTTGACACCGTTGTGACGCAAATTTCAGTCTCTGGGGAGCTGCTGCGATTTGCCACTCGTTTTTGAAGAGGGGAGGCTCTGGGCATAGGAGAGACCACCATCTCTCCAGGAGATGACCCTGCCAGCAGCCACCAGCCAAACCAAGCAAACAGTTAACGTTGAGGGAGACCAGAGAGCGGAAAGCAAAGTACTGCCCCACCGCAATCATCCAGCCTCCCGAGAAGATAGCCAACACCACGGCTTGTGGTTACCTGCCATACTCTTTGTTGCACAACAGGAGACTCGAACAACTCCTAGCCATTGTGGCACCACGGTTTTGGGTACTATTAGGAACATATTTTGCAACCCACATAATAAACACTTTATCCAACTCAGTAAAACAAGCCCTAAGGCAAAATGAGTGTAAACATATGCACAAAACAACTGATATGTGGACAAATACTTGACAATGTGAGTATCAAAATTTGCCAAGTGTCATTCTGAAAAGCCCATGACTTTCTAAAACAAGCTATGCTTTTTATCTTTGGTTTACCAAAGATTATAGGCAGCAGCCAATATAGTATCAAAGCTTAAACCTCAAGTCACTGCAATCTCCTACCCATCAAAACATTTCCCATGGTTTTATTAGCACTAACAATGAAGTCAACGGGAGAAGAATCTGGCCAAAACCAAAACAAAAATCTCACACGCTGTATTTTGCCCAAAATGAGCAGAAGACTTGTGAGAAAGACAGTATCACCTAGCAGGGAACCACACATGTGGAATCTATATATTTCCCGTTCCCTCTCCAAGTAAACGCTGATAAAATAAAGGTTAAAAAAAACCCATGAAATGCAAGTGAACAAAACAAAACCACCCCTCCTGTTCACAGAAAAGCCAAGGATTAGCTGGGCAGCTCTAAATAGGCTAAAGCTCAGTGTGTCTGCAACCAGGTACCAGGGAGAGAGATTTAAAACTTCTTTGCAATAAAGGGTTAGGGCTTTGAAAACCAGCTGGTGATCTGTCAGCAAAACTCCAATCCCTGTCTTCTGAAAATCAATTTTGAAATCTCAAGGAGTGATTTAGAAAGGACACAATAAACTACTGCTGTCAAGCAGAAGGATGTTTTACACACCAAATTTAATAGCAGTGGAGGACCCTTCCCATTACATCTGTGCTTCTTCACCTGAGCCATGACTTACCAACAGCAGCGACGACTAACGGCATCGTGGTGCCAATCAGGAAATACCTAAAAACATGCTGAAAGGAGAAGCTGTTCCAGCCAACAATGATCAAAAGAGAGAAAGGTTCAAACAACCCCCTTTTATAGACTCTTCTGCCTCTCTCTGTTTCTGCTCTAAAATCATGACTGGTAGCTAAATGCTGCTTAGTGCTGGAAGACAAAATAAAACCTCAACAGTAAATGAGAAAAGGATCTCTGCTGTGATTGCTGTTATCTGGAGAGGGAGACAACATGGAACACTGACAATAGCAGATCACCTTCTTTTTTTCCCCAAACTGGAGAGCTGATAGAGGTTGACCATCTGTCTGGGTTCACTCTGCACTTCCATTTGATACAGACAAATGTTGGTATTCAATGAACAGCATGGACCCATCACGGATATTCCTCAACGTGTGTCTCCACTGATGAACCACTTGCTTAGAGTCCTGTTACCATAGAAAAGAATTGCTACGTGCCAGGTGGGAATTTTCAGGTGAGAGGAAGGGGAGGAGGAAATCTCTGTACTGTCCCCCCAGGTGAGCCCTTCTGCTCCCAACCAGAGCCCCCAGTGGCATGCGGTGTTGGCACATAAAAAGAGATCACAGTGAAAAACAGCCCCCTGAGCAAAACTCCACAGGAACTACAGTAGCAAACAACAGGCCTGATAGGGGAAAAGTTGGGCTGTTCATAAATTAATATCGAAGAAGTAATAATTATCATTCTCTTACTCTTGAAGACGCAAAGGAAAAAATCTAGGAAGCTTATAGGATAAAGTGATATTTTTGTGGAGTGGGGGATAAAAAGGTGAATCCAAGAGCTGAAAGCAGAATATTTGGAGCACTAGCACTGCTAACAGCATGTTATTCCTGTGCACTACAACCAAGTTCTAATCTATTTGCCTTTTTATAATATTTGACTTTCCCTAAGACATGGCCTCTATTTTTCACCATCAGAAGATCAAATGATAACTCTAGCTTTTTTATTAGAATTAACTCTCAAAGCCCTACTCCCAGCACAATCAGATGCTCAAGGATCAGCTGTGCAAGTCAGAGCAAGTTGTTTCTGCAGTTGTTCTGAAATAAAGGGATTCCTTCTGCACTGTGGATCCCCAATTAAACACGAGGTCTAACACCAAACTGCTTTAGATTCAGAGCTACTTATAATGTCTTTGATGCACCAAAGTCTTCCTTTTAAAGTCTTAACCGGAGTATCATCGCAAAATGTCTCTGAACCCTCTTAAAATTTGTTTGTTTTTCCCTTCTGCATGCTTGGATGGCAGAATTCCTAACGCCACACAGCCTGATGATGCTCCCTTTTTAGAAGTTTATTTGGAATAACTCTGTCATTTAATATTTCTCTTTCAATTAACAGCAACAGCTTATGTAGAAAGAACACCTACAATTTATGTCACGTTTCTTTGCCTAGTTACAGTCTGTAGACAATTAAAAACGATGCAAAAAAAGAGGCTGTAAAACTAGCAAGATACCACCTGTCTTTCAGTGAGTATCCAGCCTTTAGGGAGGCAAGTTGCATGAAATATGAATAAGATCTTATATCACTATTGAACTAATTCAACTGTATAGACATTTAATAGTTCAAATTCCTTAGGATTGCCCCTCCTGGATACAAGATGAATTGAATCAGCAGAAGATTTGCTTTCTTTTGTAACCACTCCAATGTTTGGTAGATTTAATTCCTTTCTATGAATGGGTATGTGTATGGGTTATCAACACACATGAGTAAGTATATAATACACTTACATAAAAGTGATTTAAACAACATTCACTGTCCTTTGATTCGGGCTCGCATTCCTTAGAATCTAGGGAAGCTGAAGATTGTCTCAGACACTGCTAAAACACAGTGAAACAGCTGTGGACTTTCAGGATCCTACGAACAAGTTAATTTTCAGGAAAGTTTTGCAGTCGTACATCTCGTGGCCGTTGCTGCCTGGCCACCCCCCTCCACTGCGACATCTAAGCTTGTGTGTTTATAGCATCCGTAGTCAGAAGCTGCTTGATGAAGCTTATACTTGTCCAATTACAGCTTAGCAATTATAAGCAGAAATCCAAAGTACAAAATCAAACCTTTTGGTTAGCTACAGAGTGTATCTTCTGAATACTGCATCAAGCAGTCGAGTGCCGCATCGTCTCCTCCACCAAGTTCCGACTGCCACAAACGGTGCCACGTTTTGGATGAGACCAACGGCACCAACAGCAGGCTCCGAAATACCAGCTTGTAATTCCAAACTTTATTTACAAATTCAACTACATAGTTTACTCATGGCAAGAAGTGCTTTGAACTTCTAAATGGCCAAGCTGAACAAAATGGTGGAAGTTTCCCCTTTGAATTTCTAAAGAGTTTACAGGCTGCCGGGTTTAGAAATCATGTTTCTTCACGAGAAGAAGAGGAGAGGCTGCCTGGGGACATTGTTTATTAAAGCCTTTTGTTCAATTTACAAATTGAAACAAATAATTGTGGAGACATTTGCAGCTACGGAAAAAACGTGTTTACAAAGTGGAATAAAATACAGACTAAATACATTTGGATTATACTAGATCAAAACATATGAGTTTCTAACATAGCATAAAGGGTGGTCAACACTACGAGGACAGAAGGAAAGGCGCCACTGAGTCATGTTTTTTATAACAATCTGGTCACTTAAAAGATTGTGGATAGTTACGCTCTCAGAGCCCTTAACACGCAAGACTCTAACAGCCACACTCAGCAGTGACCAGCCCTTGAGATCAGAGACAACCCGTCCTTGGGGACACCTACCTGCTCCCAACAGGCAACAGACGCTTCGCAGGAGGTAAGAAAGACCCCCGAGTTCCAGCTGATATTCCAAAGGAATATTTCTTGATAATGTTTTACTTGGGTTTTGGTTCAGCCTTCCTCATGGGGCCTTACACGTAAATTCTAAGTGGATTCACAAATGGGAAAGCCCTCTCAGCCCACCTCACCTCTCCCTTCCACAAACGCAGTATTGCTCTCCACAAAAACACCTGTCTGGCCTTAAATGTCTTACACGGTGAGGTTGCTACCACTTGGAAGATTATTCTACAGTCTAACACAACCTGGCAATCAGAATTATTTCTCCAGTATCCAGAATATATTTTCCCCAAAACATTAGGGGCTGCCTGAGCTGACATCTCACTTCAACATCTTAAAAAATCACAGCCTGCCTTGAACGGCACAAACCATAAAATTCCTACTTACTTTATAAAGGTCCTTGTATTTGGCATGGAGTGAGGCGATTGTATCAGAAATAAATCTAAAAGAGCCCCACCAAGGTGGTGGAATTAGATCAGTGGAAAAATGGCACAAGAGGGACGAAGCGCTGTTCCTAAATGTTAGCTCTAAAAAGCTTATGTAAACAACTATTTCCTATAACGTCTTAATTAATAGCATGATGACAGAATCAAGCTCTGTCTGTAACACTAACTGGAATTTCCAATAAAAGATATCTATCACCATTAAAAAAATATGAGGAACAGAATTAATCAACCAAATTCTCCTACTAGTTTACAAACTCCCTACAAAGGAAAACAGCCATTACTGTGAACTGAGTACGATGACTAAGGATAGCTTTTCTAGCACAGAAGTATTTTCTTAACATCAGTAAAATATGTTAACTAATATTATATTTAGTTAGCTGAACTCCTCCGGGGATTAAAGGCCCACTGTGCCTAACAAAACTTTGTCTTGAAACAGACTAGCAAATGTTATTTTAGTACAGAGTATTTGATAGCTAATCATGCTATAAAACTATAAAATAAAGTTGTGTTTATTGGTACAATTAATCCCTCCATAGCCCACAGGGCTACATAAGAAAACGGGGGGATGAGGGAGTTCAGACCAAGGGGGTGGGGTGAGAAAGGAGGGATTATTGGCAATAGGGAAAGACCAGGATTGAAGCGGTGGATGTGACTCACAGGGAACTATTATTATTATTCCAGTTGCAACCAAAAACCCCATCTCCATCTGGGAGTGCCTGAGAGAAAAAAGGCAAATGCTTCATGAAAAGGAAATTCACCCCCAACCAGAGCTGAACGTGTGCGTGAAGATTTATAGAAGTCCACGAAGCACTAACACACCGGTACCCAGCAAAGAACACTCGACCCAAGTCAAATATATTCCCTAAGATAATGCAAACCACAATTCTTTCCCACTGTCTGAATTTGTTAAAAGGTTTTCCAGCTAAGAATAATCTGGAGTAAAGCAAAAGAGAAAAAAAACCCCCACATTCTGTGATGGGAGAAACATATGCTTGAAATCTAGCTAGCATGTTAATTGTGGTTAATATGTGAATCAAATTAGGAATGTAAACAACACTAACACTCAGAGCCTATGCAGTGACTTTCTATTTTCATTTTTACAGCTTTGGCATTAATAACCAGCAATTGCTTACAGTTGCCAAAGGCTTCTCCTGTACTTCAAATATAGGTTACTGTATACTAATGGATAGTAAGTGTTTGTAAGCCAAAATGTCTAGTGCCTTCATCTTGAATTTAAAAAAAGAAATGCACCTGAGGACAATAAGGAGGAAACTGTGCAAGTTTTGATACAATACAATTTTATACCACTTTGCACCAGTCTAAACCAACCTCTGTGTAGGACATGATGATGGAGAATAAAGTTAGAAGTTTACTGTGAATACCTTCAGAATGCCTTTGGGACGTACAGTTTACATACAAACAGCTACAAATCTCCAGTGATTTACGCACTGATCCACAGAACCAAAAATCACCTTTGGTGTAAAGAACTATTCCCAAACTCTACAGGAATTCGGCCTACGGAGACCTGTCTGGTTCTCCTACAGCTTCGCAGTGAGTCAGCTCCACGGCTGGCAGAAAAAGCCACCACTCCAGGTTTGATGATGTTTCCTCCTGTAATTCATCCCTCTCATCTTGCCCAGAAAAAAAATGGGCAACTCTTCGTAGACGTGGCAGCAAAAGCAATTTTCATTTCTGAGGGTGATTAACTGCTTATAAATAATTTTCTCATATCTAAGGGGTGCCTATGGCTGGGATGACAAAAAGGAGAAATTAATGATAAACAGCATATGGTGTGTTTTTGTATTCCCTATCTTAAATTCCAAGCTGGATTAAATACACGAGAACTCTGCTAACCCCACCTCGTGTCACAGTATGGGGTTTGTGATCGCTACGTACTATTCCCATAGCACCACTATGTCCCACTCCAAGCAAATGTTTTAGACGTTTCATCAATACAGAAGAAAAAGCAGGCAGCCCCCAAACACCCCGCTACGAGACTGGAAACTACAGGTGGCAAAAATAACACACAGACCTGCCAAAACCATAAGGTAACAGCGAGACAGGAGGGATGATTAGTCTGGCGAGGGACAGTCGCAGGCGTTTCAGGAATGGCAGTGTCCTCAGATAGTTGCTAGATTGGCCACGGGCTCAGGTTAATATTTGTATTAAGGAAAAGCTGTCAGCCTCAATCAGGATTAGACCAATGTCGTGCTAGGTATTCTGCAAACAAGTAGCGAGACAACAGCTCCTCTCAGGAGAGCTTCCTTCTAAATTACAGTAAGTATTTGTATTATTATTACAAGTAATTGAAATTACAAATAGTATTCCCAGCACAGCATCTCGGAACACTCCTCGGCGCTGATGGTGCTGACAAAGCTGGTGGTAGCAACAATTAATATGCAGGAAGAATTGGTAGACGGTGATTTTTGCTAAAATAAATCAGCGTTTGATAGAGTCGTTGCATTATTTCAAAAGATAAAAAAAATAAACTTGTGGGATGGAAATAAACACAGCGCTTTAAATGAACCTAATAACATGAAAGTAATGAGTTTGGAAAACAGATGTGGCCAAAGGAAAGCAAAGGCTACAATACACTCCGCGCAATCTGGGAAGGAATGATAAAAAAATTTACAAGCTGTTTGGAGTCCCGAATAAAAGGGGTAATCAAGGCAGGCTGAGTTCTAAGTGGGAAGGGTACAGCATCCTGCAGCAGAGACTAAGCAGAACACCTCACCCTCTGTACTGTATGGCGAGGCTTTCCCGTGTCGCTGGAGCTCCAGCCTAATTCTTGGTTCGGCAGTTCATAATTCACATCACGTACTGTAAGGCCTTGTCACCCTTTCTTTTCCCCGTGTCTGTTTGATCTTTTGCATTCTGCCGGAGCAGCAAACCGCTTGCGTGCCTCTGTCACTGACAAACGTCGGGGCAAGAGGTGAAATAGTAAGGGGAAAAAAAAAAATCAAATCAAAAGGTAATGTAATATCCTAAAGAAAGATACCTCGTCGCAAGACAAAGCACACACAGAGATTATTTCCATGATGCCCAGTTGCCTCTCCTGTTAATCATGATTTATGATAACATCTATGCAAGGGACCCGTCGGTTAGCGAAACCATGTTACTCTGTACAAAGTGGCTTCTCAAAATGGCACTGTGAGAAAGCTCTCCTCTGCAGTTGTTTTACTTTGCCTCTGAAAGCTTTCAAATTGAACTGCTAAAGTTCAGCCAGCATCTAATTTTAACCGTGAGTTCCAGGAGAGAGTAAAGCTGGTGGGAAGATTACAGAGTTCCTTGAAGCTCTGACCTACAACAGGAAGAGAGTTGTCAGCCTTCATGTCTCTCACTCTAAATCCCAAGGGAAACAACACTGGCAGAATGTTTTATAACACGTTCCCACTGTAAAATTCTGTATTTGAGAAATATGATGCTTGCTCACTCCTTCTCCTAGACCTTTGGTGTGTCAGTAAAAACAGATGACCTTAAATGAGTAATTTTAGTTTTGCCTTTACACCGCAGGTCGGATACTCAGGGTTCACAGGGTTCTGTTTACAAAATCACAGAGAACTGATATTACACAAGAGCAACACACGCACCCACACCTTTAAAATATTAGCAAGGAGCTGGCAGCTTGTAGCAATGTAACAGCGCCTTTTTTTCTGCCGTCTCAGGTTAACTACATAACTCAAGAAATACCCACATGGAAGGCTGCAATCTGTGATTTTCATAAGGAAGGCTAAAAGGCTTCTGTCAAAGGGCCAAAAAGCAGCATCTGTTAAAGAGCTCAGGAAAGAGAAATTAAAAATAAAATAATTGGATTATGATCTCTCAGTTAATGAAACCAGATACTTTCTTTTTTTCTTCAAGTCATGGATTTTAGGCAACGCACAGTGGTACAAGCCCCGTTCCCCGTTCCCCAGTGGTGCTAACTGCCCAAAGGATCACAGTTTCAGGTGTTGCCCAACAGCAGGAAGGAAAACAGGAATACAGCAGAGAAACTGAATACGTTTTCATCCTGCCAGCGGAGAACAACTTTCCTGACAGTAATAAAGGTGTGGTGACAAATAACCAATAACTGGACAGGATATGAATACTAAATACGGGAAAACTATTCCAGTAATAGGTCTTCAAGTACACGGGCAGCTGAAGGAATTCAGCCACCCTGGAACTGCTTAAAAACCCCTTTTTTTCCCCCCCTTCATTCTCACTTCTCAGCTTTTCAGTCCCTGGGAACGCTCGCTCCGTAGCTGAAGCCCGAGGATTCAGAAGCAGAGGAACCCCTGCAGCTCTGAGCAAACCCAGGTCCCAGCAGCCCCCGACGCGGGGCTGGCGATGTGTGCGCGGCCGCTGTGGGAGCGAAGGCAAGAGCTGAACTTTCTCCTGTCCTCTATCCCTCCGGATAATGAAAAACAGAAGCACCATTCTGGGACTCAGAAGCATTTTGAATGATCCAACAGTTGTTACAGAGCTCCCGTTATCTGCCGCTGACCCTAAATTGAGACGTCTGTTAGTCGGGGATGATGATTTTTGCGCTCATGAATAATTAGTTTTGCTGGTTTTAAGAAAAAAAAACCAACAACAAACTTATCTTTTAATCAGAATCTAAATGACAAATGCTAAAAGCTATTCCCTAACATCTGCCAGTTTAGCATAGATTTAGAAATAAAAATCAAGAGGTATAGTCTCATCTCAGGGAATTATGTGTTCAAATCCTCACGTATGGAGATGAGAATGTAAGTGTTAACATCTAGAGTCTTCTGCTGCATATCCGAGGCATTAGGATGGCTTAATGAGTCACTGTCTGAAACCAATAACAAGTTAAAGTTCCTCTCTCACATACACACACGCACACATTTAATTTTGTGTATAATTACTCAGTTCTGAGTAATGACAATTTATTAGATTTTCCCATCAAACGTCCGAGTTGCTAATGTAGAACATGTTACTAATACACAAATGCTCTTTCCAAGAAAGGCAGGAGTTATTAGTGTACCGAGTGTTAAACGTAACCATGCATTTTATTCCCCCTCATCTCTCTGTAAAAATATTTTTGAAGTGAACTTAGTGGCTGTGAAAAGCAGATTTTTCTAGCCAGGGGATCCATTTCTAAGGGTGAGAGAGAATTCGACAGCCGTGATTACAGCCTGTACAAATGATCAGCATTTACTTATTGAGTCAAATAAAGCAGGGCCAAAGGACGACTCTCGGAGAGCAATCGCTTTCCCTTTGCATTTAATACAAAATATACTGCTATAGCGTTTCAGAAAAATAAAAGCTTCTCTGCCATAACAGTCTACCTAGTGTCTGGTTTCCACGGAGCCGGCTGCAACGCAGCAAGGAGGGAAGGTGGACAGCAGAGATGTTGAAGAAATACACATGTCCTATGTCGGCAGTACGTTTCAGTCTGCCCTTTTTCTAATATAAAATAGCAATTAAAAAGTCACCAGCAGTCACGGTATTACAAACTAAACTAAACCTGTACCGATGTGCCGTATGGACTTGGCTGAAGCACCTGGGTAGCCTCAGCACGTGAATGCTATTGCTGGGCTTACTGGGATGTCCCAGCTTCCACCAGCCAAACCATGTCATCCACCAGCCAAAACCAAAATGGACCAGTGCTCGTGGCTCAGCTGGAGACCCTCAGAGAGCCGGGACCGCCGGCTGCAGGGCGATGGAGAGGGGAAGGAGACACAGCCTGTCTCCCAACACACAATTTGAGGCTTCATTGGAGATCGTGCAGTAAGTTCCTACACTGGTAGGACTTAGAGAAACCTGGGACACATTACCAGGATGGATTAAATATGCCGTTTTCCCTCATTACTGTTATTAGAAAAGCAGCAAGATTATCACGTGGAGGAAACACTTAGGGATGGGAATGAGAATTTGTACAGTTATGTTGAGAAGGGATTCTTTCAGTGGAATCTTCCCTCGCCCCACGCACACACGGAGCCTGGCAGACGCCCAGCCCATGTCCCACCACCCCACAGCCCGGAGGAGACGGGCTGGAGCAGAAAATGAGTCCTGGAGCGAGGAGCCGAGTGGCACCAGCCCTGCAGTGACACGGAGCTGGAGGGGACACTGCGTTGTCCCACCTAGGGCCTGGCCGTGCCGCCCACGCTTCCCCTTGCACGAGGGTTGTTCTTGGCGTGTTTTATACGGATCTTGTTGGGACAACATCCCCCTGCTCCTCAGGTGAAGGTACAGCTCGCACAGGGCCCGCAGGGAGGCAAGAGGATGCGCTTCCCGGGAGGAGGGAGCCTGTTCCCCCCCGTGGAGCTGATGCTGCAAACCACGGCAACGGGACCGAGCGACCGCTCCATTCCCATGCCTTTTTTTTTTTTTTTATTTATCCATTTCTATTTTAAAAAGCAGCCTGTTCCCTTGGCCCCGGCGTGCCTCCCTCCCCTCCGGAGCCCTGGGTTATGTGAAAATGCCTGTGCCAAGCGGCGGAGGCGTGGTGGAGCTCCTGGCTCGCCGTGACATGCTCCTGACGTACTGTGTGGTCAAGGAGCCGGGACTGGGGGGCCTGAACCAGGGCCAAGCCTTGCACTTCAGCTTCCTGACCTGGCAGCCATTCAGAGAGACCCTGCTAAGTGCTATTTCCTAAATACACTAGCTTTTCATAACAATCTTACCACATTGCTTTCCTTTACAAGCTCTCTTAAAAGAGAACTGGACTCCTTCTGGTTAATCTACGCAGACTGCATTTGGAAGCCATCAGAAACTGAACTCTAAACAAAACGTTATTAATGTGTTGTAATCTGCCCTCAATGTTCCAGATGAAAAGAAAATGTTTTATAGTTTTGGAGTATACATTTTAATTGCCTTTTAAGAGTGCATATACTTTTAGTGCTCTCTGTTATAAAACTGCAGTATCTGTTTCTTGATAACTGTTGAATGATCTCAGCTATTTTTATTAGGTTTTCTCCCCCACCCTGGTCCCCCTTCCTTAAGCTACCACCACTGTAAGGCTTTTTCAGACCATTCCTGATATTAGGCTGGCAAACGGTTTGAGTCTAAGATAAACTCCATTACAAACAACTTCTTTACAACATCCCCTTGCTATAAAAACAACTTGGATCGAGAAAATTAGTTCTCTAAATGAACTTAGAACCAGCTACTTTCGGTAAAAATCTGATCTAAATAAGGGCTAAAGTGAATTTCCCAGATTTTTGGCCCTTCCCTGCTCCATTTGCTCTCGGTTCCTCATTCCCGTCGTGGCTGGAAATGCTTGGCTCGGGGAGGGATGCAGGAACTCGGCGCAGAGTTGCACCGGCAGAGCCCGGAGCAGCCACGGGAGACGGTACGGTTGTCCCCAAGCCCTGCCACGACCACCGGAGCCGGCAGAAGGCACTTGGCAGCATCTCAACCCAACCCACCGAGAGAAGGTGGGTTCATGGCAAGATCCCGCCTGAGCTGTAAGCCCTGAATTTCCTCACGGCGCAATTCCCCACTGGAAGCGGGGAGCAGAGCCCATGAGGCTTCACCACGCTGAATCGCCTGCCCCTGGAAGCAGACGCTGCCTTGTGCAATAAGGACTTTTAGTACTTCTGGGATAAATGGGATGGGGATCACAAAGTTACCTGGCATGCGTTCAGGGTATCTCCTTACTAGAAGAGTAGTAGATAAAATAAATAGAAATCTGGGGTTATAAAACTAACCACGGGTTTTGTTCTTCATTAAGTTGCAGTTACAATAGATGACAGGAGCCCTTAAAAATGCTCTGCTTCAGGAAAAATCAGGCATCTGGACATCACCGTTACCGTATTTGTATCAACAAATGTGCTAAAAAAGAATGGCTCCAGGTGTCCAGTTTTAGATACGCACTCCTTAAAACCCCAAAGCCTGCCTTCCTAGAATTTGGTTCTTACACACCTTCACTACTAGGTTTCTTTTCAAGATAATTAACTTTCTCAACCCCCTAACATCAACTCTAACTCCTCCTGTGATGTCTCTAACACCTCCCTAACGCCTTTTCGACTGGCAAGATGTTACTACTCAACACAATGCAGGCCAGGGTATTTCGCAGTGAGAACTGTATTTAGTGCCTGGAGAACCACCACTTTTCAATTTTCCTTTTATGCAATTAAAAGATTTTAAATGACAAAGCCCCTCTCTCTCACTGGACTGGGATTCACACAATGCAAGTGAACTACAGTTTATCGTTGCTCTTTCACTTCTTTTTATCTTCAAAATTATCAGCGCCTGTAATTTTTTTATGTTGTTTTTAAAAATATTATTTCAGTATGCAGATGGGCTTGCGGAGATTAATGGACTGGGAACACTGAAATCTTGTATTAATCAACTACAGGGAAGGCAACTGCTAAGTAAAATTTTCCATAACGCCACACACATGAGTTTAACCAGCATCTCTGCGGATTGGAGACCTCCTCGTCTTGGAGGATTTCTTCTGGCCTTTCTTGGATGAAGTTTTAATGTAAGTTTTGCAGCGATACCAGTCACGGAGGACTCATCTGCTCTGAACCCTAAACAAGGTGCCAGTTACTCTTTTGGCACCGCGATGGCAAGAGTCATCCCTTGACGGAGACTCATCTCTCCAAAGTGACACCAGGACCCCAGGCCAAGGGGTGCAGGGCCACAACAGGTCCAACCCCCCGAGAATCAGCCAAGTTATCCTCGAGATGATATTCCCACCCCTGTTACCCGGCAGAGTCTCATCACAAATGCTTTAAATAAAGAGTATATGGAGAGAAATTTGCTTTCTGTAACAGGATAATGCACAAAAAGCCCTACCCCAAAACACTGACTGAAAGCCAGTGTGCGTGCACACATTTAATTAATGGCTAGGTTAATTACACCAATTTCATTACTAATTGGATCAGTTTAAACCTGCTACATTGAAAGTAACTTGGCAGACAAACAGGTTACTATAATTACAAAAACAACTGGTTTCTTGAATTAAGTAATTCCACCAATTAAAATAATTCCACCACATGTAAAGCAAACCCAACCTCAGCCATTTGTGCAGTTTTGACTCATTTTCAGCAACATGCGATTTCTCAGTGCTGATGTCTACAAAATCCAGCACCATCACCCACGGCGATCGTTTCTGAGGGCGGATCTATTCACGCTGGTTGAAATAACTGAATGGAAGTTGCCAAAGCGGTGGGAAAACAAGTTCTGTGAAAAGGTCCTGGTAAAAGGAAAACTCACCTAAGCTTTCAAATGCTGCTCCTGGTATAAACCTTTGAGGTTTGAAAAGGCTGATTACATTTTAAAGAATACCACCCTTGCTCCGAACCTTTCTACTTGGGATCGCTACACAAAGCAAAATTTTCCTCCAGCAGCACAAGTCTCCAAAAAGCTCTGAATTTGCCCAAACCAGAAAGAGTTGGACATCCCAACAAAACCTTGTTTTCACTGATCATGTTAAATAGGTTTGTCAAAGCAAACCGTGGTGAACGATAAAGCTGCGGGCCTGTGATCAGCTCTCCTCTCACCAACAGGTACTACTCAGGTCAACTGAAATTACTATGAGGAATAAATGTGAATAAATTCTATGAGTCTATGAAACAGAAAGGCAAAGAACATTTTATTTTCTATTTTTAGCTTCCTAAACCAAACAAAAATTCTATACTTCTTTAGAAAATTGAAAACCACAAATAAATCCCTGATATTTTCTATTCAAAGACTTGGAACATTTAGAGTAAGTATTTCTAAGAATGTGCTCCTGACAAGTTGCATGTTAATACTGATTGAGCAGTTCCTATAGGCAGCAAAAGTCCTCAAGTGTTTGCTTCCAGAAAGAAATTACAGAGCTCTATCTGAAACAAAGAAAACCACAGAAATTATATTTAGCTGATACCCGTATCACACAGTTTCATCTCTAGGGTGTTACTGCCATCACGTCTACAGTAAGAGATTTCATGTGAAATTCTGGAAGTCAAATAACGTTCCCCCTATCAATACATCTAATACAAATTAGTATTAAGAGACTATCTTTCTCTTTCCAGTATATTAATGCTAAACATTTATCTGCTGAAAGAAGCAGATAAATTAAAAAACACTGCAGTTTGTAAAAGAGCACTGCTTGGGAAATAACCTTTTGAGCCACTGGAAAAATTCTGAGTTCAATCAACTTTATTTCCAGTACAAAAGCAATTAAATTTTTCCCATCAGAAATCAGATGAAGAAGTAAATTCAGATTTGCCAGTGATGGGAATTCTTAACTTGTAGCATAAATAGAATTTCCTTATTATTTTCGGCTATGGCCATCTTTGTAAATCTCCAGTCCAAACACAATTCATGAGAGAAAAAGATGTATTGCAGAGTTATCAGAGATACCTACATTTAAACTGAATTTCCTCCCTTCTTTTTAAGCAAAAGCTACTTTAATTAAGCTTAAAACAACAAACAACCAACCCACAAGACCCAACACACTTGGCTGCTGTTCCACTCACCCAGGACTATGACTGTACTGAGAAATCTGATTTAAACAAACCCCAAACCATGTGGATCCCTGTACCCTCAGAAGGCTACAGCTATTTTTGTGTGTGCATCAACCATTCCTGAGAAATCAAACCACAGATAAAAACGCAATTTTTAAAGTGGTGCTTGTGCACTTAAGAAAACCATTTTATAATACATAACATTAATTAAAATTAAATAAATTGAAAATAATTCTGCTTGTTATAATGCATCTGGAGCATCAAGAGAGGCTCCTGTAGCAATAGCCTCAGTGATAAAAGAGTTCAAAACCTATTATTTCTTTCTTCTTAAATAATGGGCATTTTTGTGAAAGGTTTTATCTTTTGACTTCCATGATCGATTTAAAACACTCTTTACAGGAAACAGCCTGAGAGTGTCCGTAACAGTGAGATTGTCTCGTGGTCTCCTGCAGTACATCAGATTAGAATGAGGGACAGTGTCTCCTGTTCCTAATGGTGAATACGACTCATGCTCTACGAGAAATACTCATTTCTTTCCCAAGTAAAGCTCTGTCTGATGAAATTTTACTGAGGACCTCTTCTCACTTTGACTCATACACCACACTTTTTTCCTTTCTTTCTCTGTGATTTAATCTGAATTGCCTTGAGGTTAAAGTGAGTGTTAATTCACAATAAATCCACAATTCAAGAAAGAGGGTGGGAACTACAGTTCAGAAAGACTCTGCAATGGCAACTGACTCCTGCCCTGTTTCCTCTCCCTTGCTCCCTTGCTGATCCAGGAATAAATCTACCGAACAGAGGAGGAGGGAAAAACAGAAGATGAATTTAGATAAGACCACAGACGAGAAAAATTAAGATGGGGAATAATTTCTGAACACAATATTGGCTACCTAAAGTCTGAT
>KZ506840.1:120498-132711 GCA_002844005.1 Limosa lapponica baueri | reverse complement strand
AACAGAGCCACGTTTTAAAGTATGCTAGGATCCTTATTGCATTTTCAAGAAAGATGTTTTATCACCTTACCTAAAATGTAAGGTGGAACTCTGACTTCTGACACCAGTTTTGTCTGCATTTTATTTCCAGTAAGAATGAATACACCTCATTGTATTCCTTAGTCTACTTGCTGAAGTTTAGTGTTTAATATTACAGGCAAGATGTTTAACTCTGGTGCATCGTACCTTTGATTTTCACGCACCAGAGACCTGAATGATAAAGAAATTAATAAGCTGGGGTTTGAACAAAAATGACCTGTGAAATATTGCTGCATACAGGTTTGTGTGCCGCATCCCCCTCTCAGCTTTCAGCAGAACCTCATTTCCCTTCCATCACGGTACCAGTTTCTCTGTCTCCCTGGCTGAGAGGCAGCCTGTATCGCACTGAGGGGCCGGTCTCTGCACGCAGACCAGCCGCTGCCCAGCAGGGAGGTTGTGCTGCAGCCGTCCCCTCAGCGGGAACGCTAACTTGCATCTCCCCATTATTCAGACACTGATTTTCACAGAAACTCGGAGGGAATGACCTCTGTTCTGCAAATGTGCTTGAAATGAGCCAAAAGCTACTGTAGGAACGAGCAAGATACATAGTCAGCAGAGCCAAATAAGCATTATTTGGTGAAGAAACCAGTTGAAGGTGTCAGTGTCAATTAAGAAGTACATTTAAAATCAGTGTCAGAATCTATATTGGATTTGGGGGTTATTTTTGGATCAAGTCCCTGTATGAAACTGATTTTGCAGTATCTAATTGTAATTACTTTTCCATAGCAGGCCCCTTTGGCTCAACCAGAATCCCCTACAGCTTCAGCCGGGGAAGATGTTCAGTCTCTGGCTGACTCAATGGACTCAGACCGAGATTCCATCTGTAGTAATTCCAACGGCAATAATGGCAAAAACAGTAAAGAAAAAGAAAAGGACAAACAGAGGAAAGATAAAGACAAAACCAGGACGGATTCAGTTGCCAATAAAATAGGAAGCCTCAGTAAAACCCTGGGAATTAAACTGAAAAAGAATATGGGTGGTCTCGGAGGCCTGGTGCATGGCAAAATGAGCAGAGCCAATTCAGGGAATGGAAAAAACGGTGATGCGGTAGAGAAAGTCAAAGAGAAAAAGTCTAAGTCTCGAAAAGGCAGCAAAGAGGAATCTGGACAGTCTGCGAGCACTTCTCCATCTGAGAAGACCACTCCATCTCCGACTGACAGAGCCAGCAACTCACCCGTTGAAAAGATGAACACTAAATCCTTCTCTGACAAGCAGTCTGACCCATGGAAGTACAGCACTGATGTGAAACTCAGCCTAAATATTTTGAGAGCTGCCATGCAGGGTGAACGGAAGTTTATTTTTGCTGGCCTTCTTTTGACCAGTCATAGGCATCAGTTCCATGAGGAGATGATAGGCTATTACCTGACCAGTGCACAGGAGCGTTTCAATGCAGAACAGGAACAGAAAAGAAAGGATGCTGAGAAAAAGGCTGCACTGAATGGGTCATCTAATGGGTCATCTAATAGGAAACTGGAGCCAGAAGCATATTCAAAAGAAAAATTAGAAACATCTCCTCAGGATAGGGCATCACCCGTCTTGCCTCAAAGCCATACGACTCAACTGGTTTTAAAATTTAAAGATCGCACTAGTCCCACTCCTGGGTCATTTTCTTCGCCTACTAATGGTGCTAAGAAAAGTGGACCCATTCCGGTATCTGCCCACTATAGCCATACGCCACCCGTTCAAAGGCAAAGTGTCATCCATTTGCATGATGTCAACTCCAAGCCATCGAGCTTCCAAGATGATACCTACAAGCCAGTGGTTGGCACCTTAAAAACCTGTGCCACCTATCCCCAACAAAACAGATCGCTGTCTTCTCAAAGCTATAGCCCAGCCCGGATATCCGGTATCCGTACGGTGAACACAGTGGAATCGCTGAGCTATGCCATGCCTACGGAACACAAGTCTCAGACATACACAAATGGATTCAATACTGGTGATATCAGAGACTGCTTAGAATATGCTGATGAGGATGCTCCTCAGACCTGGTTGAACAATGATAAAAATCAAGGCAGAAGCACAGTTTGCCCAATATATTCCATCCAGCAGAACCGCTGTAAGAAGGAGAACTGTTCCTTTTATGGTCGTCCTGAGACTGAAAATTACTGTTCATACTGCTACAAAGAAGAGTTAAAACGCAGGGAGAGAGAAAGCAAGGGACACCGGCATTGAGGATTCTTCCGTGACTACTTAGTTTTACCATTTTCTTACTTACAAAGTAAACAGTGTTGAATTGCAGTAAAAGGAATCCTTAAAAAAAGAATAAAGGATTGATGAGTAAATAGTGTCTAGCTTTTCGCTTTTCCGGGGCAATGAGGAAATAATAGGATTAATTTATCATAAAAAAAAATATTATTTTCCATTTTGTCAGTGTCTTTTTTACATATACTGGTAAGCTGAAGGGTTGTTTACTCCTTTGTCAGTGCTGTGTATATGTTTGGTCAAAAATTTACTAATGGTGCCTGAATTTACACTGACATCACTCAGGTAGTAGAACGATAGGGGAAAGTCATAATACCGGAGATGTGGTGTTGTAGTAGGGTAGTATCTGCCTTGTAGACATTTGAGATTCTATAGCTATTATGAGAGTATTTTTTCCTCAGTAAAACCTAAATTTTTCATAGCCTTTTTTTTCATGAGGGTAGTGATTTTGCGTACTGCACATTTCTAACATGGCAGCATATTGCATTACTACTAATGTTTGTACTCATTTTAGTCTGAAGTTGAATGAGTCTGGGAAAACGGGAGTGAAAGATCTGAATTCATGAGGGCTGTAGCTCTTCCTAATTTTAAGTTCTTACCAGTTTTTTCTACATTTCCATAAAATAGTAGACAAGCCACTTTTATTTGTACTGAATTTTTAAACTGGTTTTATAAAAAATACATTATGACTGGCAAGACTTCACATCACAAAAAACCACACCACATACATTAGTTTTGGGCACCTGAATTTCAATATTATTTACATTGCTGTTAAAATTGAGAGAAATGTTAAAATAAATTATAAAAACTTTATTAGATTTGGAAAATTTTACAACCAGCTAGGAAATTTAGGATCATTTTAGAGCTGAATGAACTGCTTGTCAAAACAAATGTATTGCATCAATTGATTCCCTTCGCCGTTGCATTAATTTAATCATTATTTATTTATTCTTTTCTCAGCATTACCAGTTGATAGTTGTTGCAAATATAACTACTTGTGAGCCTTTCTTGAAGGCTGCTGGCTCCACCTATTTCTGACTCTTCTAGAGTGAGTTATGTACCCACCAGGAGGCTCCCAGGTGGCTATAAAATACCTCCAGTCGGAATGGCAACTCCTTGCACAAGTCTGATATCCAAATATTTACATAACTATTTGCAATAGTGTTGAAAATAAAACTTGACTCATAGAAACATTTCTGTAAAGCAGACACAGCAAATACTGTTAAAGGAGATGTACGGCATTAGGAGATTTTCATGAATATAGCGCTTGCCGGTTTTGCACCCCTCTGCCATCAACTGGCTCGATGTAGTAAGAGTAGATCTTTAGTGCTGTTACACTTGTAAGCAACAGCTCATTTACTGTCTACCTTCTTTTTTTTTAAGAGCTCATTTTCCACAAATAGGTGAAGAATAACCTTCAAGACCCCTTACTCTGCCACCTAAAGGTGCAGAAAATTATTTCTGCCTTACTCCTTATGGAATAGCACTTTTCTGGCCTGCACAGGAAAGATTCTTTGCCAAAGAGTCTTTGTTTCTGATTCTTTTCTGCTCTACCCCAATTTTTATTCTTGACATGGTGGCAGCATTTCACTTGCCTACAGTTCATCCTTGTTAGCCTTGAAACTGAGTCTGAAGTAGTCCGTGAGACAAGATACAGAAGCAAAGCCTATGCTGACGTGTACTGGCTTTCAGGAAAAGCACATAAGCTTTTGCTAATATCCCACTGAAATTTGTGGGACTAAGCACATACTCAAAATTGGCGATATGTTTAGGTTTTCTGCTGAATGGGAGGTTTAAAGAATAGTTTCAAAATAAGTCTGTTGGCCACTCCTAAAAAGTCATGGCCTTTGCCGTGTTAGTTTTTCCATGAGTCCACATCTGTACTTTGTATTTCTTGCCGTATTCTAAGCATACAGTGAATGTTACTGAATTTGCATTCCTTCATTAAAGGGAAGTACTGGTATGCATAATGAGAGGTTAAAACTCCATGTCACCTGTGTCCTGAAGGTAAGCACATTCTAAACCCCATGTCTCCGGCTGTGTACCCTGGTCAGCAGTCTCCTTTTTTGGTTAACTGTTGTGATTACATGTAAGTTCTTATTGCCAAAGAAATCTGTGATTGCAGATTATGCTAAACCAAGCTAGAACAGTTTAAAACAAATCAAATATCATACTTGACTGTATTTGTTGCCGAGACTGAGAAAATTGACAGGATAAAATTTCATGAAAGAAATAAATATTTAAGAATTCTTAGAGCATTAGAGTAGCAATAGCATTTGATACTCTGAGAATTGCTTCTATGTAAAATTGTGCTTAAGAAATATTACATCAGCAGCAAAGTACACCAGCCTGTGTATTTAAGTCAGTTGTATCCTTTCTAAATGAGAAAAAAAAATAACAGCACATACATAAATATAAGCAATTAGCATGAGAATTTTCTGTTTCCTGTTTTTCAAAAGAGTTGTTTCTAGATGATGTTTTTAAGATCTACTACTCGAAAGAGTTTTACAGCTGGTCAATATTTAGACAAATTGCTGTATTCTAAATTATTGAATAGATTGTACCTGTATGTTAGATAAATTTGAAAAATTAATTGATCTTCTGGATAATAATAGGCTTGACTGTATGGAATAACAAACTTCAGTGTTCAGTGTCATCCTCAAATCACTCAGATACTTCCATAAATAGTTGCCACTACTGGATTGATCATTTTAAAATACCTGTTACATGAAACACTGACAGAACACGTTTTAGTTGTGCCTGCTGCATGCCTACAAGGCAATTCGCCAGTTAAAATCTACCCATCTTTTCCTAGTAGTTGTCCTTTCTTCGGAGCTATTTGTGGCAGTTGTCTGAAGGGGATACTGTAGTTAGTATATAACAGCCCAGACATACAGATGGAATGCCTCCTCCTGAAGAAGTGATTGTCCCATTAAAAGAAGAGTCTAGCTACAACAGAAAATTTTCTACTCATTTTTTACAAAAAGAATTCCCAACTGCTCATGAGTTGCATTCACCAGCACTGAAAGAAACCGTGTCATTCCTTGGGTAGGTGTGAGAGGGAATAATCTTCAGCTGTGAGTTTCTGTTGCACTAAATGGCTAACCTTTGACTGCTCTTCTGGTTTGTTTTTCCTTACGTTGAAAGCTCATGTAGCCCACAGGCCAGCAAGTCCTTTCTTGTGCCTGATCTGCCCTCTGTGTACCTTCCAGAGCTCATTAGAATTACTGCTTAGCCCCAGCTGTACAGAAATCGGTTTGGGTTTGGGAGGACTGTGTTAATTTCTTCTGTTAGCTCAAGTGGCTGCAATACACATATATATTTTTGCATTTGCTTTTTTCCCCTCTCTCCTTGATAGTGATTCAACAATTACCACTGTTGTCCAGATTTCAAAAGTACAGACTAAATCCTGGGTAGGCTATGCCTTCCTCAAATAGATCCAAAATCACCAGGAGATATTTAGGTTGGAGGACGCTGGAATTTTTTAATGTGTGAATGTGCAATTTTTCTAGTTTAAAAAAGGCTTAAACCTATTATGCAATTTTTTTACATTGTTCATAAACTCTGATACAAAGGTCTGTTCGTAACAGAGGAGGCCTGTAATACATAATGGGTTTCAGTCACACTTTATATTAAAGTTCCATTTTAAAGAGTTAATAAACTATTGCTAGACTTTACAAGTATTTTTTCAGATGTGGGTGTCAGTTGTAGCATATGGCTAACAAGCAGCTCATTCAGAAAAAGGTGGTGTAGATTATCAAAAGTAATTTAAGATACTTTGGATTTTAAAACAATTGATTAACCTTTTGTTATTATGGCTCATTGAGTTTTATAAATGCAATGGAAATATAGTGTGTGACCCAGCTTTCTTTAGCCATTAGTTTCTTCTTCCTAAGTCAAAGGTAACCTTAAAGGGATCGGTGAAAGAAAGATGCTGTACTTGGAGAGGTCTGTGTTGCTTATTTCTTAAGAAGTCTAAATAGGCCAAGTGAAGTCTCCAGAGTCGTGTTTTCTGAATTGCAAAACTGGTGATGTGAGCAGTATGACTTGATACAGAAAGCATTGAGGAGGGACACTTTACGTGGATTTGCGCACTGTTGGACTGCAGATCAAAGCAGTCTGAGGCAATACCAGTCCTTGTACAAACAGGCATATTCAGGGTAATCTACTCCTCGTGTGATGAATGTGTAGATATCAAAAAAATGCACAGCACAGATCTGACAAAATACTGCCCTCTAACTCTCTGACTCTGCAAACAGTTACACTGGTGCTCAACTTCACTAATAAGAATAGTCTCCCTGACATCAAGGAGACTGCTTGTTTTCAGAAACTTAACACAACTGTTAAGAAAAAGCATAAATGTTTGTGGGATGGAGGCCTGAGCCTTTAGCCAGTGTTTGTTCCCCTCAGGCTGCCTGACCTCACTCTTCCAAGGAGAGAACTGATAAGATTTTTGCCTGAGGAGCAGAGGGAGGGAAGCCTTAGGCCTCTTTGGGCTAGACCTGCTGTCCTCTGAAACCTGCGGACAGAAGCCCGTTAGTAATGGGGCCTTAAACCAGGTGCTTCATGGACACACAAAACCCTTGCAGGCTGGAGGTGCAATTAAAGTACGAGTGAGTAAAGGGAATAAGGTCTTCATAGCACTGGGAATGTTTTGCACAGGTAAAAGCCCGTATGTTAATAGAAACCACAATAATCTCAAATAAACATAGGTCCAGAGAAGCAAAATAACTGATGCTGATTGTAGATGGCTTTTCAGCTTAGTGTATTTTAAGTCTCTGTCAGTGTATTTGAAGAGTATTTGTTTTAGGGTATGGCAGCTTACGCAGAGGATCACCAAACAGTATATAGCATAGAATTTAAATTATTTCCGTAACAGACACTAGTATCTATTTTAATTTGCACATTAATTTCCAGTGTATATGACTGAAATACTATATTGTTAAAAACGAGAGGAAAACAACACAAAGGTGTTTGTAAGTATGTTCTGTTTGTAGATTTAAGGCTGTATTATGTTGGAATTTTACAAGCCAAGTTTAAATTGTAATATAGAAATTATTTTTATATTATTTTGAAAATATGCTACAGAGCAATATTTTGCGCCTTTATTATAAACAGGGTCATCATTTTAGTAGGTTACCTTCAGAAATGCTGGTAGATATTAACCATGAAAAGAAAGCTTTGTAAATGTACTTGTTTCTAACTGCTCTGTCTGTTGTGCACATCTGTATCTAATGCGAGTTGAATATACAAATTTTTTTTAATTGAAAAGCTTTAAAATTTTCTTTATATATTTTGGTACAACACTATCCCTCTCTATTTAATTCTACTCTTCTTTCCAGTCACTACCAATAGCTACTTTTATAAGCAGCTTCTGATTAAACACTCATCTGGAAAGTTTTCTTACCAAATGAAACATTTCCGTACAGATATTGATTGACTTGGGACATTCATAAGACACCCTGAATCCATTGGAGTAATATTACTTTGCTTTTTTGAAAAAACAAAATCAGAGATTTATTATTCCTTCAAAATGAAAATCAAGACTGAATAACCAGTGCAATCATTTAGCATCTGTGGGAAGAAAATCACTCTAGATCATAGAAATGTCATCCTTTAACTGGCAGATACATTGTGTTTTAATATATATCAAATATGCATTAGCTTCTTGCAAATTGAAGTGTTCAGATTTTATTTCTTCATAGTTCTTTGTACTGTACATATCAATTACTGATGAACTGTGCAAAAAAGTCTTTGCAAACTAATGCATATGTTAAGTCAGGAGTCTCTGTAGTTTTTAAAATTCCGTAACTTCTGTGGTTCAGTTTGTTGGGGTTTGTTTATTTGTTCCAGAATTACTATTAAGGTATGTACTGCAAGCAAAATTATCAAATCTGGACACCTAATGTTAAGATTCTGCATCCAGGTTTCTCCTAATAAATAGACTGGTTTTAAGATGTACTGAGCATCAATTTCTGTGGGAGCAAAAGCTCTTTCTTGGTTTCAGAACAATCAAGCGAGCGTTACTCCAACACATATTCAGGGCTCTTCTTTATTAATCTACGCTTCTTTTCAGTGAATGGAATTTACATTTTCTCTTTAGTGATTTTTCCATCTGTGAACAAATAATTGGGCTTATTCATAAAATGATTGCTTGAATATGGAGAGACTTGCCTTGTACCAAAACACCATATAATTGTCTGTTTAACTGTTGCATTCTTAACGGGGCTAGTGTATGCCACTGATTTGGGGGGGATTGAGACTTTTTTTTCATGGATATCATGATCACTCTGTTTTGTTTGGGTTTGGTTTTTTTCCTCTCAAGTGAATATACTGTTCTGATTGCTCTTTTATCTCCCATTACCTGAATGCACGTACTGTACCAAGAGAATTGAAACGGCTGATGCACATTTGCACTGTGGAACATGAGATATGGGTAAAAGCCACCGTGTTCCAAACAGCCTTAAAATTACGACTCTCTGGGGACTGAGAGTCACTTAACTGGATGCAGCCTCTGTCCCACTTCCTCGTTTAACCATGACTGTAAAATACTCCAGCCTGCTGTAAGTCTACCTAACTGCATGCCTAGTCATCTGAATAATCTCTAATCCTAAAAGAAATTTTTCTTTAAAAAATTGTAATTCTTTGCTCAGCGTCAATGTGTCAGGAAACCTTTGTCAAAAGAGGAAATAAGGGTAAAACTAGAGAGATAGTGGTAGGTATTGGAGTAACCGTGGCACCAAAATGCTAAAAAGAGGTAAAACAGTTAAGATGTATCAAAAACTATTTCCTGTCAAGACTGGGATTTTTGTAGATCTTCCTGTATTCTGGGGAAACAGAGAAATGTTGTTTTGCCATTCATCTCTGCATCTAATGTAGTCTCTTACTCTGTTGCAGAGTTTGCTGTTGGGGAAGAAGGGAGAGAAAAATGGCAAGTTTTCTGCCCTTCTTAAACAAAGCAAATTCTACTCGAGTGGTAGAATCATCTGAGATGGCAGAAGTGTGATCCAATGTTAGAACTAAACAGTGCCTGACTCCTGTGTGCCAGCTGTGTATTTTGTTTTCATTTTGCCCCTTTCCAATGCTGTTTAAAAAACAAAAGGGGAAGCGTAAGCTGGTATGACAATGACCCAGTTCTTCCTTTGCTCACATGCAAAATCAATGTAAACATGAAAATGGAGTTACACTGGAGTTACACTTTCCCTCTCATGCAAACTGGGAGATAAAAGCCACATTTTTAGGTAAATCCCATGTAACTGCTTTGCCACAGAATAAAATTAGAACCCTGTGGCACAGCACCTTTGCCTGATGAAGCCTGGCAGCCCGTTGGGAGCCTGGGAACCATGGCCAGCCTAGCCAACACAGAGCAAGCCTGGCCATTCTTGCCTTTAAAACAGACACAGTTCACCCTGGCCCCGTGGTGTCTAAACAGTATCTTTGCAGTCAAGATGAAGTGGAACACTGCCTTGTTGTCATTGCCTCCAGGTTTAAGTAACACGAAGCCTCTTCCCCATGCTTTTGGTTAAAATACGCAGGAGATGTAGCAGCAGAAGATGGCATCTCAGGCTCAGAGAATGCCCTGCATCTCCTTGTGACGGGCTTGCAATCAGGTATGAACTGAAACACAGCCATGTGGGCGTGGTAGACACGCTCTCGTCTTGAAACTTTGCAAATTGTGTGCACTTATGTTTTAATACTAACAAAAATTAAGCAATGATTTTATTTTTTATTTGCTCAAGATTCTGAGTACTGTAAATATGGTCTTTGTATAATGCACATAGTGCATGTACAGTACAAAAAATGCTTTTCCCTTGGAGCTGCTCAAGGAGCTTTGCATGCACATATCAATCTCTGCTCATTCACCATAAACCAAGGAGAACAAACAAGATTGAAGCCTAGATTAAATAATGAAGGGAATTAGCCACATAGACCTAAGCAGCTAGGCGTTCCCAAACACAGGATTCCAGGCCCGCTTTGACAGTTTTGTATAAAACTCAGTCCCAATGATCTGGATTAGGTTTGTGCTCTTTCCTGGGGAGGAGCAATTACTTCTGTCTCTTTTCCAAGCCCATTGCTCTTAGCCTGCTAGCTCCTTGTTGCGTTTGGAATGTGTCAGTCTTACCAGGATTCAGCTGTGAAGAAGTTTTTCAAATCTGCATAAAGATGTTGTTTTCTTATTGGAGCCCGTCTAGAGCTTTATTTTGCATTCAGTTTTAAGATGTAAAATACTGCTATAAACTTTTCATAATGCCTGAAGTTGACTGTTGTGTGGCTGAAAGACTTTGTTCTCCTTGGAAGTCCTCGTTCTTCCTCATTGATTCTTGTGACTAACATTTTTGTATGGAAAAAGTTGAATGAAACATTGAAAATATCAATGCTGTTTACATGTATTTCTGCCATTCGGTGTATTTTACCTTTTTTGTTACAGAATCCTGTGTTGTTAAAACCCAATGCCTCTCAGATTAGGGCAAATCTCGAAGGACAGTCTGAATTATTATACACAAAAGATATATGTAGCTAATTCATTATAACTTTCCTATTATATTGTATAATATGCACTCCCCAAATTGTTGGTACATCTCTTTTGCTATTGCTAACAGTTTTCCTTTTGTGTTCTACCTCCTTAGTCAAATTCTAAAGCTCTTTGTCCTTAAAGCCTGTGGTAGATTTTCCAATAAAGAAGATTTGGCTTCCTCAGTTCAGTTTGCATATAGAGTGGCTTGTCTCTCCAAACAAGAATTAAAATAACACAAATGTCACACCCTTAGTTTATAGAAGTTCATTTAATCATTAACTGAGGGTCTCTTTTCAATTATAACCAAAGCTAATTATACAAAGTTTAAAAAATCAGGACAGGTAATGTGACGCTTTCTAATAACCTAGCAAACTCAGCATTTTTAAAACCGTAAAAATGTACAATAAATGTATTTGTACTTGAAGTCCATATTTCAAAGAAATATAGTAGTTGGCTCTCACCGGGGCTTAAGTAAATGTTAATAAGGAATAAAGCAAGTCTCACTGATTTTTGTTGGCTAAGAATTCAACTTCTTGGTAGTCATACCATCCTTCTCATTTTTCAGAGTCTGAGTTTCTTGTTGTCTTCTATAAATTTATACTGTTTTAGCAAAGATTGATTTAGGATTTAAATAAACAATATAACAAATATATCAGAAATTTATTTAAAGCTGAAGTGACTTTTCAGGTTTCTCTGTATTTGACCATTTTCATGCAAAACTTTTATCCTGTATGAAAGGAGTGAACTTATCTTTTCCCATTCCCTTCCCTGTTCATTATTTAAGGACATGATTGGTTGTAGTCACTTGTCTGCAAACAAAACAGTTGATCATTTTTAAGCTTACTACCATATCATGTTTAAATCCATTGTTCAAAAGAAACAAGAGCATTAATTAACATTAAAAGATAATGAGTATTTTTTGTTGTGAAAAGTGTGAGTTCTTAAGAACCTTTTCTACATGCAGTTTTCATTCAAATTCAATTAAAATGTCATTTTTAATCTGATCCATACTTTGACAAAGATGATGTGTAAGAGCTGTTTTTAGCAGTGGGATTGTTACTTTGTAAAGTATTAAAGCACTAAACCAATTTTTGCAATAGGTAGTAAAACTTGCTTTTGTTTTGAAAAAACTTCCAGTTATAACTGTCGCACTTTTTATAGCAGAACTGAATTTAATTTCTTTCTTTTATGAAAGATTATTCAAAGTAACTGATAGCTCTGTAATCTGTGTGAATTGGCTTCTCCATTATTTGAAAGGGAGAGAAGCTATAATGCCTATTCAATAAAATTAACTTATTTCTAAAGTATCTGTTTGCTTGAGTTCTTGTTTGTGCATTTTGTACTCAGCGCTACGCTGGGGAAATGCTGAAGCCTAGAAAAGAAGCAAGGGGCACGATGCAGACCCGGGGGGCTGTTAA